>VWZF01004150.1:391737-433163 GCA_013396755.1 Sclerurus mexicanus | reverse complement strand
GGAGCTGCTGAGGAACGTGTACATCGCGCCCGGGTACGTTGTGAGTGTGCCGCCGAGCCCCGAAAACCCCGTGGTGTGCATTGAAATACTGTCTGCGGACGCCTCGGTGGAGGAAGCCGGGTTGATAACCCCCCAAACGAGCATAAAGATTAAGGAGGTGATCACTTTAGAGTGGTACAGGCATCTGTCGGAAGGCACTGCCAGAACCTCTGTTGCGGGACTGGATGATGTGGGAAGGTCTTTGAAGGAAATGATTGATCTGCCTTTGCGCTTTCCAAAAACTTTTCAGAAGCTGGGGCTTTCTGTCCCCAATGGAGTGCTGTTAATTGGGCCCCCGGGGGTAGGGAAAACCCTGCTGGTGAAGGCGGTGGCAGAAGAGCTGGGTGCGTTTGTGGTCGGTGTCAGTGGCCCTGCCCTCCACGGTTCGAGGCCGGGAGAAGCTGAAGAGAATTTGCGAAGAGTCTTTGAAAAGGGCAGAGAAATGTCATGCGGAGGCCCAACCGTTCTCTTTTTTGATGAAATTGATTCTTTGTGCCCAAAGCGAGGAAGTTCAAACAATGCTCCTGAAGATCGCGTTGTTGCTCAGCTGCTGACGCTCCTGGATGGGGTAAGGAGCGAGGGTAAGGTGGTCGTTGTGGCAGCAACAAACAGGCCAGATGCCTTAGACCCTGCACTGAGAAGACCTGGCAGATTCGACAGAGAGGTAAATAAACCCTGTTATTTATACACACTTTTCTCTTTCCACGTGGATGTGGAAGGGGACTGTTTAATAAAGTCTTTATCATAAAGACATGGACTTGTTCTTGAGTGGGGCTGTTTGCTTACAGATGCTTGGCTTTACAGACTTAGGGTTTTTTCATTTAAATTCTAGACTGAAGATTTATGCATGTCTCCTTAAAGGTTTATTGTGACAGAGAAGTAGTAACCTTTTGTGTCAGAAATTCTGTTCAGATTTCAGTTTTCAGTCTGTTCTGGAGAGCTTCTGTTAGCCTAGTAGTCAAAAGAAGAAAAACACATACAGTTGTGCAGCTCACAGTTCTTTTGCTTGTATTATTTTTCTGGCTAAACACACTCCTGGGTCATGCAGTTTAATCAAGATCTTTAATGCTTTTGTTATTTTCCAGGATTTACAGATTGTCAAGATATATTTTTATGACTGTGTTTCACCAGGGCTTTAATAATGTATGAATGGTTATCTTACTGATTTTTTCCTATCATATTAATCTAATTTAGTCCTTGCGATGCAAGGAAATTATTTGACTGTTACGTCCTATGTTGAAATTACCTGAAAATGGGACTTGATAGACACTAGCTGACAGTGTCTTATGAACAACTGCTTATACAAACAAACACTGTTCACTTGGAAAGTAAGTGGTATTTTAAATATGCCATTTGTATAGTGCTGCTAATAGGTTTCTTGTAAAACTCTTTATTTGCAATATAAGTATATACAAATCTTTAGTAAGCAATATAAAGCAGAGACAAAATTGCTTGCCCAGGTGTATAAAATAAGGTGATTATAGCACAATATCTACTTGCAGTTTTTGTTTATTATATTTGGTTTAGGTTATTATTGGGACCCCAACAGTCACTCAGAGAAGATCCATCCTGCAGTTGCTTACATCCAGTGTGCCCATTTCTCCAGATGTTGATCTGGCCCAGCTGGCAGAACTGACGCCGGGGTACGTTGGAGCTGACCTCACAGCACTCTGCAGAGAAGCTGCTCTGCAGGCTCTGTCCCACAGCGCTTTGGTATGGCTGCACATCAGTCAAGGGCAGTGTCATTAACATACTTGCCATCCTTTCCTCATTCATAATCAGCTTTACTCAAGAAGCTCAAGGAGTTGAAGACTCACAAATTAAAATACTGAAAAACACCATGTGTTATAAAAGTAGATATGCCATTTTTGCTAGTCCTTTCAGTTCTCACCTGAAAAGACTTTTTCTTCTTTCTGAGTGAAAAACTTTGCTTAAAGTTTTTATCCTTGTTCTTTTTAGGATTGTGCAAAGCAGAGATTTTAGTCTTTTATGGCAAAGTAAACTGTATTCATCAAAACACTCTTTTGTAGCTATTTAATTTCATTTATTATTTCATTTAGAATTCTGCTTTCTAATAGCTGCAAATTAAAGTTAGGTTGTTACACAAGTATATAAGAGCTAGTGAAAATAAAGATTATCATCTGAGTTATATGACTGGATGTAACATTGTTGTAGACACAAGGCATACAACTGCCCAGTGTACCGAAATTTAACCTCTTACCAATTCTCTAATTCCATTTCTATAGTATCTGCTTCTTAATACTCCTGTCTCTATTCTGACTTCTACAAAATTGGTGAGGTACATGTTTGGTGTAGTTTTTCATCTGGAATGGCTGAGCAGAAATTTAAAGCTATATTTGCAAAATTTCCAGAATCAAAAGCATCTACAGAGAGTGGTAGAATCCTCCATCTTCACTTGGGTAGAAACAAAGAGAGCATTGTATTTCTAAAACTTTCGTCTCCTCCAGAGACCTTAAAAGTACTGAAAATAATAAAATAATTTGAGCCTGGTATTTCAGAATAGATGGGCAAATGAAAATAATCAATAAGTATATGGCCCATTTATTTGCCTTGAAAGCACCTTTCTAAAATACATATTTTAGTTCTGTTACTGCATCTGTAGTTTAATAATGGTATTTTATAGCAGGTTTGAGATAAAATGCATTGCATTCTTCATTGGGGTGAAAATGGATGTTGCAGCTTTTTTATTTCTGTTCAGAGGATTGTAGGATTTGGTGTGTGGTAACTGAAATTTTCAACCATTTGATTTAGCTCTAGTGGAGCTATAATTTAGGGAATAGTAGTTTTCTCTGAAAGATTAATTTCTGTTAAAAGAGTTTTTTCTTGTGTAAAATCTTGTCATTAAAGAGAATATATTTTGTGTTGCATTTTTGCATCTGCAGTTCTTAAGCTCTGGCAGGAATTGGCTTCTTTATTGGTTGCATTTGACCTTTTGTGAAGTGTTTTGCATACTAATGCAACATTTAAGTATTATATTAAAATATTGTTAATATTCTTTATCTTTTTGGGTTTTTTCAGGATTCAACTGAAACTATGATTAATATGGGAGATTTCCAAGAAGCTTTTAAAAAAATTCAACCATCCTCTTTTCGAAGTGCAGTTGGACTAACAGAGTGTAAACCTGTGACTTGGGAGCAAATTGGTGGCCTTGAAGATGTCAAGTTAAAGTTAAAACAGGTAACATATGGAACAAATTTAGATAAAGAGGTAATTTCTCGTAGGAATATACTCCAAGGTTTTCTGTGTGCTAACTATGAAAATTAATTCTCTTGAAAATCACCTGATTATAAACTGTATTTTAAACATTTTGGTACCACATTAAATTATTACAATGTTTGCCTTAGAATTCTTCCAGTCACAAGATATCACCATGAAGCATAGTGATATCATGGGAAAATATATATGATTTTTAGTAGCTGAAAAATACTTAACTTGCAGCCAGATAATTTGTCCATTCCTGAATATTTAGCCAGAGATGGTTCTTGTGTATCATCTCTCCACGATTGCCTTTAGTTGTGTTTTAGATGGAGACTTTAAGAAGGAGGAATTATATGAAGAAAAACTAAATCGGTATTGTCTGATTTCAAGTTAATGTCTGTATCAAGGAGAGGAAGTGATGTGCTTGGCAATTTTATTGATTGCCTGTGAACTCTAGTCTTGTCATTAAGAATTTCATCCCTTTTTATGTATTGACAGAGTATTGAGTGGCCTCTGAAGTTTCCTCAGGCGTTTGCTAGGATGGGCCTGTCCCATCCCAGGGGTATCCTGCTCTATGGGCCATCTGGCTGTGCCAAAACCACGCTGGTGAAGGCTGTGGCCACGAGTTGTCACTGTTCCTTTCTCTCTGTAAGTGGTGCTGACCTGTTCTCACCTTACGTTGGAGACTCAGAGAAGATTTTGTCTCAGGTACAGTTTTTAATTTTGTGTAAGGTCTATGGTTTATTTTTGCTTGATTTTTGTAAAGTATTAGTTAGACCTAAATTTTGTTATTGCAAAGATCATAGAGCTCTCATCTGATTATTAAATAGAAATGGCTTAGAGATTCACATTTATTAAAGTGACAATCTATCCCTAAAATTATAAAGTTTTAAACTTCTTAAGTATTTCTACTCTTTTGTTTTCAGTTCATTTAAGAGTATAAATAAGAAGCAGAATTTTCCTATAGTAAATGTTAGCCAGAACAGCTCTTGTGAATCATTACAAATGTACCTTTAAAGTTAAGTAAGTAAAATACAGAGTGTATGTAAATGGGATTTTTTTCACCTTACCTGATAGAATGCATGCATTTACATTTTATTAACATTTTTTAAAAAGGTGTTTCGCCAAGCAAGAGCAAATACTCCAGCAATAATATTCCTGGACGAGATCGACTCTATCTTGGGGTCTCGGTCCCTCCGCAGAACTGGCCATGGGGTCTCGGAGCGGGTGCTTTCTGTTCTCCTCAATGAGTTGGATGGTGTTGGGCTGAAAGTTACAGAAAGAAGAGGAGGCAAGCTACAGCTTGAGGCTCAGTGCCAGGAGCAAAGCGATGAGGAAAGGAAGGTATTTATGCTCCCTTTTCTGTGTCAGAAGAATGATAAATGCTGTCCAGTTGTTCCAAAAATTTTAATTGTTGGCATTCACGACTTAAAATCTTCAAGCTTAAAAATATACAAGATGCTCTTTGTCATAATTTCTGCTTTTTAGAAAATACCATATATAAGCTGCTGAATGTTTTTACATACACTATTCCTCAATGAGGCTGTTGGAACAAAATACCCACACAGGCTGAAGAGCATTACTAGCTGGTGTTCATCTTCTGTCACAAAAATCCTCTTCTTGACACTAAAGTAATTTTTTTAGACTTTATGCCATTTTTACTATTGTCCAAGTTTGTTCCTGAACTTATTTTTTATAAGCATTCCCCCTACTTCGTTTGCAGCTCTTTCTCACACATACTGCATACAAAAGCAGCACAGTTATGATCAGTTACTTATTTAAACAGAAAGTTGTAACTTCACTTTTCAGTGAATGGTTCACAGTATTTAATATTTAGGTTTTTTGGGTTTAAAGTTGTTCTTCTTATGATACTCTCTGGGGGAATATTAAAGAAAACAGTTCCAGAATTGTAGAATACTGAATTTTTACATGTAAAAGTTTTTTGTTACAACTTGGCCAAGGAAAAGTCTGTATTTATTGTCAAGGCAGATACTAACCATATTTCTTCTTTATCGTATAATCTGGCCTGCAGCAAGGCACTTTTTTACCTCAAGAAAAATTAAATATTAGTATTGAAATGAAAATAACTGCATGTAAAGGTACATCATCTTTTTGTCCTTCCCTTCTTTCTCATTAGTTTTTAACTAAAATCTTTTGATATTATCTATCTTAACCATGTTGCACTGATTTGTTTATATGATCTGTTATTCAGCTAGAGTTTCAGGAAACTTTGAACAAAGATTTCATGGTAGTTGCTGCAACAAATAGACCAGATATGTTGGATGATGCCTTGTTGCGTCCTGGAAGGCTGGACAAGATGATCTATATTCCACCTCCAGATCTGAAGGTGATGTATTACACATCCATACATTACTTTAAAGGGAGAGAGATGAATTGCCAGCATACTTTACTTTAAGAGCAAATGGGGCATATTCCAGTAACATATTAACAATTGACGGATGATTCTCTGAAGATCAGTCACCAAACTCAAGGTACAATGAAGAAATTTAAGAACGAATAAAGACATTTGTATTTTAAACACCTATAATGTTTTAACTGATGCATATAGTTATAGTATTGCATAATAGAAATTAGAGAATATCTGTATTTACAAAATCAAGCTACAGTTTAGGAAATACCAGTAACAAGTTGTCTGTCCTGAACTTCACAAAAAAAGTTGATCCAAAGCAGACCAAATATGGACTCTTCAGTCTAAAATACTGTGTTTTTGTGAAGGAATGAGTAACTGTGAATAACAGACCTTAATATGTAACCATAAAAGTATTGTCTCCATTAAGAGAATTTTATTCTTCCACCAAAACCAGATAGTTTTGGTACTGTTCTGGATTTTCCTTGCTTCTGATTTCAATTTATAACTGCTTTGGAGGAGGACTAATTTTTGTGTTGTTTGGTTTTGTTTTCTTGTACCATATGCACCAATTTACAGGGAAGACTTTCCATTTTGAAAATCTGCACCGAAAAAATTCCATTAGATCCTGATGTGTCATTACAAGATGTGGCAGTCCTAACAGACCTCTTCTCTGGAGCTGACATTGAAAATCTGTGCAAGGAGGTAAGAAATACTTCTGGTTCATCTGTGAAATAAATTATAATTGAAAACTTTCAGTGAAGGAAGACAGCTAACTCATAGATGTTGCCAAACCATCAGTAGTACAGATTCTTTCACAGTTTGTATTGAAAATATAAAGAGAATGAGTAAAACAGAAGAACAAAACAAGTGTTAATTCGTTAAATAAAGAAGCCAAATAAGAATCAAGTCTTTCTGTGATGATTTACTAGCAATTAAGGAACTGTACCACCCATTATTTCATGTGGCCCTCTCTAATCCATGCTCACATCTAGGTGACTTGTGTTCTGTGTACTGGAGGCAGCTGCAGCATTTTTAGCTGAAATTAGCAGGTACTGTCAAGGTTGAAGAGAAAAAAACTGAGGAGAGAAATCCAGAATTTGAGATGAGTTGTATACAAAAGGGAGATGACTAGGAAGAACATCCAAATACATATGTGATCAAAGATATATTGTCTAATGCAGACAGAAAAAGTGAACGAAAAAGTTATAGTAACCTTATTTGATGTTTATTGCTATTATTTATGATTTTTGTTTATTGTTTATTTTATTGTTAAATAGCCATAAACTATATAGTGTGTTTTCAGATGCTTTACCTAACACTGTTATTTGTAAAATATTTTAGAATACTTACAATAAATTCTTTACAATTTAAAACATGATAAGCACTTGAAGTTATTTTTTTTCTTTTAAAGGCTGCTTTGTTGGCTTTGCAAGAGAGTGGACTTGAAGCAACTGCTGTGAAACATGAGCATTTTGTGAAATCATTGAAGACTGTAAAACCATCCTTAAACATAAAAGACTTGGAATTTTATGAAAAATTTCATAATCAAGAATTAGCCTCTTGAATCAGAAAGGAGTGGCATAGGTATTTTTAAATATATTGCAAAGATTTTGAAAAGACCTCCATCTTTCCTGCTTTTTAATTCTGTACTTACTGTAGTTTTCAGGGTGTATGAAATACAGTAAAGTTTCCCTTGCCGAAGGTCTGTAATTTCAATAGTGAATAATAAATTAAAATCTTGTTTGCTTTGGATAGGTTTACATCTGGTGAAACAAGTAATTGAGATACTTAGATAAAGCACTGTGGAACAGCTTAGTGTTATTGTAGATTTCCTAGTTTTCAGTATAAACACTGGCATGACAAGAATATTTAATTTAAAATGTGTTTTGAAGTCTCCAAAGGACAGTGAATATTTAAAAAGCAGAAAAGCTTTCAGAATGTTAAATAGGAAGAAGTAAGTCCCATTCTATATAAAATGTAAGGTGTTTTATATGTGCCTGTTTACAGGAGTACTTTCTTACAAGTATAACAATTTGTGCAGAATTCTTTTCCCCACCCAACCTTTCTTTGTCAATACATTTTTGTCGGTCACCTTCTAAAATACACAGTTAGATCCAAGGAAACTGGTATCACATGTAAGTGTGCATTTTAACTTTCTAGGGTAGGAAGGGTTTTATTTTTTTTATTATCTTTTCCAATGAAAATATTTGGAATACACCACTGTCAAAGATAGTTTCTTGTTTCAGCTGAGGTTCATGAGTTATAAACCCATTAACAAATATTTGTTGCTCATAACAAGGGCATTAGGGACTGCACTGAGCATGGTTTATAGTGAGATGGATCACAAAAGGAAGTTCCAAGGCAGTTGGTGATTGTGGAGGGCAAGAGGCAGCTGTAGAAGCCATTGTAACCTAGGACAGGGTTCAGATTTAAACGACCATCCTACAGCTTGGTGCCTTTGATCGCCATTTTATAGAAAGGACCTTTTTGTTACTTTATTTCTGGCAACAAACTAGCAGTGCTAGTGAACTTCCCAAACACCTGAAGGTTTCTGAGCAGCAGCGCTGAGAAAAATTATGAAAACCTTCTAGGGAAGTCTGTTTAACTTCCCGGTGTTTGAAAGTTTGCATTAAAATTGCCAGACCTGAAAGTTGTGACAGCAAAATTCTGCCAGGTCCTTCGCCTCAAAGACCCTGCTGCTAAACTTCGAGACTTGCTCCCTAGAGGGACCAGCAGAGCCAGTTGTGCCCTGTCCTGTCTGTTCTTGCTGCAGGGAGCCAGCAGAGTGTGCAGTAAAGGCAGCCTCTTCTTCCCCTCACTGCTTTCCAGTGGACAAGAGAGAAGGGCAGAAACATGGACAAGAAGACGTCGGCTGTCATCGTTCACCTCCAGCCTGCCCCGGTAGTTGTTCTCAGACAGGGATGTTGGGAAGAGATGGGAGCTGGGTAACACAGTAGAGTGAGGGGAACCCGGGCCCGGGTTAAGCTTTTGCTGCAGCAAAAGGGGACGTGGTGACATTGGGCTGCTCTTTAGGTCACTGTAGGCACCTCTCTGAGCTCTGCAAGAGGCAGGGCATGGCCTCGCCTGGGCGTCTGCCCGATGTGCTGTTCTTCGGGCAGCTGCCTGCAGAAGGGACAGCCAAGGCGACAGAGGAGAAAAGGAGAAGCGAAGTTTGAGTACTGAGTAACGGAGAGAGCGGGAGTTGCTGAAGGAGAGCGGGAAGAGCACACGCCGCATCCCGCTCTCCCGGCAGCTCGTTTTGGGGTCTGGGGCAGCTCGGGGCGCTCCCTGCGCCTACCGCCGGGGGCCGGGGGGTGGCACTGCTGCCCGGCCCGCGCTGGCCCGGCCCGCCTCCGCCAGCGGGTGCGTATATAGCGCGGTGCGCGGGCAGCGCGGGGAGCCCGTCCCCGCCGCCCCCGAGTGCGGTAACACGAACCGCTGGTGCCGGCTCCGCAGCCGCCGCGATGAACAGGAGCATCTTCCAGACGCTGAAAAGCAAAAGAGAAGTAAGTTCTGCCGGCAGGATGCGGCAGGTGCTGCGGGAGGGACCCGAGCCGGGTGGAAGTCCCGTGCGAGGAGTAGCGCAGAGGGGCGATACACCCCGACAGCGAGTCCCGCCTCGGGGCCGTGTCACCCCTGCTCGTGGCCCTTAGCCTGGACACCAGCTCAGCTCTTTCTCCGTTTTGTCTTTCAGCTCATTCCCCTGGCTGGAATATTGTCCCTGGCAGCACTTGGGGCGTTCTCTTTTAGTGTCTATTCCCTACTCGGCAAATCTGATGTGATGTAAGCAAAATACTTCTTGTTTGCTGCTCACCCTAACCTTTTTTCGTTCAACAGAGGGGTTTGACCATCATATTTTACACACAAAAAAAAAAAAAAAGTGCATGTTCCAGACTGCTGGTAATAACCAAAATATCTGCAGATAGTAAATAAGATTGTAAATAGTGAAGAAATTGCTTCATTTAGAGCATAGTCAAATTATTTCCTAACTTTTGATTTAATGATTGTATTTTTTTCTTTGCTGTAGGTGCAACAAGTTTTAAATGTTCTTATCAAAAATTTCAAATAATCAGATAGGTAGATGAGATGGAGATATGTTGCAACCAGGCTAGTGACTTGTATATAGGGAACAACATTTGATAATATTCTAATGGTTTGGCCAAATTGGAATTAAGTCCTATACTCTTCAAGCTTGGGGAGTTTATTTACCTTAAGGCGATTGGAATAGGCATTTTAGCTGTCAGAGTCCCCTTACTTTGTGTCCTTATTCAGTTTGGATTTTTCAGCTTGCTTGCCTCACAATGACACATGGTACATGAACAGTGTTGGCTTGCTTGGTGCTTTGGAAACTGCAAATAAAGCAAGCCATTGTTGATTCCTACCCAGAATTTAAAACAGAACACCCAAACCGGTAAACTTGTGTTTTGGGAAGCTCCTTAAGTGAATAGCTCTGCTGATGGTAGACTGCTCGTATAAGAAAAATGTATGCAAGAACACACCTTAAAACATGTACCTATTTTGTTTTACCCTCTTTTAAAGCATTAACAAGAGTGGCAATCCAGAACCATGGGAAAATATTGATCCTACCAAGCCTCAGAAGGTAATTTGTACATTTAATACAGTCAGTATAAATAGCATGTATTTCCAACGCAGTGAGTAACTTCTTTTAAATGTGTAAGAGCTAGTAAAATATTGACGAGGAAACACATGTAAAGCTGATGTATATCTAGTTAATAGTGGAAACCAATTTGTAATTCATTACTTGATATCTTCCCTGTATTACCTAATGATAGGGACCCAGCTATTACATCCTATGTCTGATCCTGAATTTATGGCATATCCTGGTTGCTGTTCTGTGTCAGTTCCCACCCCAATATCCATTTACTCCATTCCATTGGTAACAGCTGTTTCCCCTTACCTTGTTCCTGAATTACAAAATGGACTAAGAATATTTGAGTACTGCAGCCTGAAGGAGAAATACCTTCATTTAGTAGAGCATCTAGAATAAGGAAAAATAAATTTTTTTGCATTATTACCTATGTAATATCCAAATGATTTTGCTCAACAAATTGTTATATATGTCATCAGTTGCTCTCTTTGCATACTTCTGAAAGGAAAATGTAAAGCTACTAGAAATTCTTCTCCAATAAATTGATGTATGATATGGGGGCTGTGGGAGAGGATTTTGCTAACTTTCACATTTTCTGTTTTACAGCTAGTAACAGTCCAACAGAAATGGAAACCTATAGAAGAGCTGGAAAATGTCAAAAAGCTTACGAAGTGAGAAGTTTCTGTTGCCTCAAAAAGGTACCCTATGAATCTAGTGGAATCACTTCTGCACAAACTTGACTACTGGAATCAGTGTGCGGAAATGCTTCTGCTACATTTTTAGGGTCTCCCTACATTTTTTTGGACTCTGGATGAGGAGTTTCATGTTGCTTTAGAAGCTGGCATCCAGCATCCACATAGTCCAAAAATCTGACTCAAATATTCATTTTCAGTAGGCATTTGATGTCAGATGTTGAATATTCAGATGGTAATTATAGATGGAAAAAGCCTTCACAGTTTTTGTAGAATTTGGCTGTGTTTTTTCAAAATACTTTTTTTTTTATTTATAAATTTTTAATAAAATAAATCCTAAATTTTTACATTTCCTGTAAAATACATAAATGGAGATTGCCCAAAAGCCCTTCTAAACTGGAATTTCTGGTCTGCTTCCTCTCTATACTGTATTTCAGAGCTGTATGTAGACCAAAGTCATAGCCACAGGATGTCTTTGTATGGAAACATATGTGTTCATAAAGTATATTTGCATTCCTTGTCTACATTAGATGTGATGGCAATTTAAGTCAAAAGTAATGTTCTGTTGCAAATTCTTCGTGTGTGCTCACCTAGACCTGCTGAGGAGTCCAGTAGGTTTTTAAGGGTGTATTTGGGACTGCAGGATTAGGACACAGGAGGTGGGCATGGCTAAAACAGAAATGAAAATGCGATCATTTCTGGTGTGTTTAAATATTGTTCATATTTAAATTTAGAAGAAGCTACTAGCATTAGGAAACTTGCATTATTCAAAACTAACTACATAATGTTAATTTCTTCTTTCTGTGCAAGGCCGTTCAAGTGCAAGCTCAAATGTACTGCACAGTTAACAATATTTTTACGCATTTCTACGTGCTATTAGGAACATCTACTTTATCTAAT
Organism: Sclerurus mexicanus; assembly: GCA_013396755.1. Taxonomy (NCBI): domain Eukaryota; kingdom Metazoa; phylum Chordata; class Aves; order Passeriformes; family Furnariidae; genus Sclerurus; species Sclerurus mexicanus. The sequence continues at coordinate 421,333 of VWZF01004150.1, read as the reverse complement.
AGAAACTAACAGATTAAAATTAGGAATGATGCTATGAAGAGACAGTTCCTCTCTAAGCATCTGTGTCTTTTCTTATGGGTTGGCCACGGAAAGAATGTACTGGGCAGACCCCCAGTAAATTAATGAGGAAAAGAAATGCATCCAATGGTGGAACTGTCCTTTTGTAGCTATTTGCTTTATGTGTCACCTTCTGAGCAGTTTCACAATCTGTTGCTCAGTTTCTTTTACAGTGGATGTTCAGAAGCCAGATTAGTTTCTGTGAGGAAGAAAGCAAAAGTGAAACAACTGCTAACTGGAAAAAGTCCCCTTAAGTGAGTAATAGTCAAGTGCTTTAGGTTACTCTGCTGTGGCAAAGACAAACTTTAGTTAGGAAAGTTCTCTCCCAAATTTCAAAGTAGTTTGGCTTCATAAGCTTTATGTTTTTTTCAGCTGAGGAAAAAAAAAAGTTAAAATGTTATTTTATCAGATGCAGTGTAAATATTTATCAAGTAAGGATGACTCAGCAGCTTTTATGTTTTAGAAGGAGAGGAAGGAGTCTTCAGAATATGTTTTTAGCTTTTGTTTCAAGGAATGACATTACTAGATTGAATAGCATAGAACCACAAAGATACAGTTCTCTGAGGAATACAAGTTTTAAGTATTTTAATACAGAAAATATTTCTCTAAGTTACTCTGTATTTCCATATTTTTGCTGAACTGTACCAAACAAAACAAAGTGTTGTGCTCTGAGTTGATGCATGAATTAAATGAGTTTGTTCTTCAGTAAATCACTTGTATGGTCTGTAAATACTATGGCCTGAGTATCTGTCAGTGTTGGGGAAATAAATGTAACTCATCTTTACATATTTTTTGTATTTACCTATTTTTCAGTGATATTTCCAGTAGTGCATTAAGCAGTGTGGCTGCTATTGGTCTCAGGTTGTTGCTTCTCTCATCCTGTCTTGAAGCTGTGGTAATAAACTGTTTTGCTTGCTAGACGCTCTATTTTTTTAGTTTTTAATATAGATTTGTTGGGAGGGTTTTCACATAGTGTGAGAAATCGAAATATTTTGCTACACTTCAAAAAGATAACTTTCTGGGATTTTGTATCCTCTCTGACTGTCCCTAAAAATGTGTCTCTTGCATTGGTGAGGGTTTTTTCTTGTAAGCAGAGCACAACAAGAGCAATTACTGCACCTCCCCAGCTCAACTACTTAACATAAATCCACACAGCAATATACAAATTATCTCCTTGTTCTACAAACAGTAAAGATTCAATTGGCTAAATTTTATGAGCTGATGTTTAGGAGAAAAGTAAGACTTCCCTGTCCCGTGTTATGCAAATCCTTGACTTTTTATTCCATGGACAATTTAGAGGTTATTGAAATAATTTCCCCTTTCTTCCTTCACTCCATTTTGCCTCCTACTCCATTCTGTTCTTTGTTTTGGTTTGGCGGTTTTGGTTGGTTTTTTTAAACAATCACTGACTTTGCTCACCAATTCTAGTACTTTTCCAAAGAACTGTATCACTTCCAACTTTCATATTAATTGCAAACTTTAATTAAAATGCTCACTGGCTTGTTAGAGTTTCAAATATAGATTAGAAACCATTAGAAATGTTTTTGGGGTTTTTTTAATAGTTCTAGTCACTACTAGAAATGCATCATTACAATCTATGGTCATGTTTTTCTAACTTTTTCTAAGTAGTCTATTTGTAAATACCTTTCTGGAAGAACAGAAGAATAGATGGTTGCTTTTCGCAGTGTCCATGCAATGAATTACTAAAATTTGTTATTATAGTAGTACTTGAAGGCCTTAAAACTGCAGATCTGGTGGTTTTGTGGTTGCCAGAGAGCTGTATTGAGTTTTAATGGGTTTTTTTCCCATCTGATAGTCCTGGTGTTAGCATTTCTCCTTCTGCTGTTCCCTGTATTCCTCTGCCACAGAGTGCCACTGGTATAGTGCTGTACTATCTGGTTACTTCACTGGCACTGCCTTAGGAAATAGGATCTTCCAGAGGGGCCTGATGCAATTGGTAAAGGAAATGGTTCATCCTGCAGTTGTCACCTGGGTGGCTGTCCCCAGGACCAGCTGTGGAAAGCAAATGAGTAATGGCAATGATTCATTGGATCTGGCCAGTATTTGGTGTTGGACACTTCTCAGAAAAGCTTTCAGATTAAACAAACATGGCCAGGCTACCCAGCACAGCTTTAGTTTGCTGTCTGAGGTCTTTGGTGTACAGCACATCCCTGCCGTACGGAGCACATGGGGAACGGGATCTCCTGGAAGTGTAACTGGAATGGAAATAAGAGCATTAGCCATGACCTGGCGTGGGGCACTGCAGCTGGATGAGGTGAGTGTTGACCTTCATGCAGCTCATTTGTCAGCAGCTCTGTCCATCCTAAAGGAGCATTCTTGCCCCTGACAGCCGCAGAGCCACCGGCCGGGGAGAGCCGAGAGCCCTTCCAGCGCCCTCCTTCCCTGCGCCTCGCCCTGGCCAAGGATCACACCCTCACCTGGGCTGCACCAGCGCCCTTCGTGCTGCACCTTGACCTGATGGATAAGGGGGTTTGCTTTAATGAGCTTTTACTTTGAGATAATGTGGTGGTGTGTGTTCTCTGTGTGTTTTGGCCAGAGCTGTTACCGGGGAGGTGCTGCCCTGCCTGAGCGCTCACCCTGACACAGCGCCCGGGGCTGGGGACAGTGTCACCCTCCCGAGGGACAGGCTGTCCTGCTGCGTTCCCCAGGGCCCCGCTGTGGGGGCTGAGGGCGGTGTGAGGGCTGAACAGAGCAGGTGAGGGAGCCTTTGCTGGGAGCTGTGCTGGCAAGTGAGAGCCTGAGAGAGAGTTTGTCTGGGCTCCAGGGTATAGAGCATGTACCAGCCAGCACTGCCACGCTGGAAAAGCAATTTAAATAAACCCTCACCTATTAGCATGACAAAGGGTTTGGTTTGCTTTTGGCTTTCAATACTTCCAAGGTCTGGCCCAGTGCATGAGGGGCCAGGCTGGGCTTTCCCCGGCAGCACTGCCTGGGTGCTGGGTGTGCAGGTGAGCCCCTGTCCCGGCTGGCAACACCATTCCTGCTGCTCCCGGCCAAGAGTTGGCCCTGTGTAACATTCCCTAAAAAGTGTCCTGCACCAATAACTTGGACTTTGCGATGCAACATTTCTAAGGTAAAGCAAGTCACTTTTGTGACCTCGTTTCCATAAGGTTTACAAATGTGAATGTCTGTGAAAATTCAGATAAATGTTCTTCCATTTTTCCCAGCTGTCAAGCAGTAAAAAATCAGACTCTTCAACATGAAACATTTGATCTAGAACATTACTAGACTCTGGTATTGCTTGCTGTCTCTCACACCCTCCTCCCTCTTTTCTACCGAGACTCCTTCCTTTTTTCCCTTGCTGACACATATTTTCTTCTTGCCAAATCTCTTTCTGTCTCACCCATCAAAACAAACACATCAGAAAAACTTAAAATGTGTGGTATATGGCATGAGACCAGTCTGTCCTGGTACATGAAAGATGGACTGGCAGGGACTGTGGGTCAAGGGCCTTTTGCAAAGAATTGTGTTTCTTCCTCAGAAAGTGATGCTGCCTGGTGTGAGGTGTGAGGAACACTCACCTCATCTCCCCACTAGATCGTTATACAGGTTGTTAACAACACAGTGTTTGTGAAAAGCTCTTTCTCTTCCTTTTTCAATATTTTACAGTATATGAATATTTAATTGCAAAGTGCTGTATTAGCTGAGTTTGAAAAGCTTGTGTAAACTAACGTGTTTAAGCATTCAACTTTAGAAAAACTTTCACATTCTTGATTTCCTGTTGTGTCACTTCTTTAATTGAATTAAATGTATTTCCAGTAGGCAGGTAACTAATAAACACCATCCTGTACTTGCTGCTGTGTCACAAACAAGGAAGTAAAGGCAGAAAATCCTGATCAGTTGTAATCCCTGGTAGTAACAGTAAAATATTATCAGTTTGACAAAGAAAAGCAAAGTCATCTACCGCTAATAAATTACTGATTCACTACATTAAAACAAAGGGAAAGGTGTTTTTTTTTATTAAAGATGTTAAGAACATTTCATTTAATGACGTCTCTCTCCCTCCCCGTGTGACTTCTTTTATAATCCAGTAAAGGCTGAATACTTCTTTGAATTACTGTTAGCATTATTAAATTATGTGTTAGCGTTGTGCTGCCAGTACTGTGTTTATTTTTCCTCTTGTGAAATGCTTTGAATGAAATATGCTATGGTCAGAAAAATGAATTTGGCTTTAGGACTGCAGTACCCACCTTACTCCCAAAACCAGAAACCCACAGCACAATCCTAGTCACAGTGACTTGCAGTTCTGGTCATTGCCTCATTGCCAAACTCTTAGCCATAATTTCAGTGCTATAATAGCATGTTGTACAAAGTAGATGGAAAAAGAAAATTAGTTTGAAGTTATGGGAATGTTTTTATACTGATTTCAGGGAGGCATGGAATTAACACAGTAGAAGTTGTAGTGTTTTATATATATATATACACACACAAGTACATGTTTTTTGAAAATTCTCTCTCTTCTTAAGAAAAATTAAAACATTTAGGAATTGGGCATGTCTCTGCTCAAGTTCCTGTGTATGTGTGAGCTCAAAAAGGAGGCTTTTGCACAATGTAAGTTTGTGTTTGAGGATACACTGTTGAGTACATCACTTTCGATAGGTGTAAAGGGCAGAGGTGTGCACCCTCCATGGTAAACAAATTACCACCAAAGTCAGAGGTGGATCCACTCAATAACGAACCAAAGCATTTGACTTTCCTGTGTCTTTTAAGAAATCCTCACAGTTTTCTGGGTGGCAGTGCCACAGGTATAACATAAATACCACAGCACCAGGTTTTACGGTAGCTACAGATGAGCATTTGTGGAAGCAATGTGCAATCAGTTTTGAAAACCAAAAGCCTAGAGAACTCCTTTACCTATTGGACTTCTTATTTCTTCACTAAAGAGATAGAAGTATGGCAAACCAACAAAGAAGGGACATGGGGGCAATGCTCCAATCCCTTTTTTTTGTCCTTAGCATCAGTAATGAATGTGTGTGGTATAGGCTAGACAGGTAAAATACACCATATTTAAGAGAAAAATGACTGTAAAACCATCAGACATCCTAGCTGAACTGCACAACAGCTCAGTTAATGCTGCAGTCTGCAAAGGAAATTGGTACTGACTCCATTTCTGACAATCACAATTTGGTGCAGCAATAGTGGTGTGTTCCACAGTAGGTTGCATGGCAATGTAATGGAGTCTAGTGTTTTCCAGTTGCTATCTGCAGCACCCACATGATCTGGCTTTATCCCTTTTCTTCTCTCCTTCCTCTTTTGTACACAAACACACCTTGTACCATCAACGAAGTATGAAGTCTTGTTAAAAAAAAAAAAAGAGAGAAAAAAAACCCAGTGAAGCAAACAATCCTGCAGAATGAATACCCCTACTTAGCCACAGCAGGTGCTGGCCTATTAGTAGGATTCAGTTCTGTTATTGCTCCTACTCCATGAGCTGCTTCTTTCTAGCTCTGACATCTAAAATTAGGGGCAACATCTTCCCTTGATCCTTGCTCCCCCGAGCAACCTTAAATGTACTGAGTGTGAAAGAAGAATATCCTGAATGTGGAAGAAGGTTGCTGCTTTACAGAGACAAGTAATGGATCTAACATAATGAGATATCCACAAGTGAGCATATATAAAACATCTCCATTTACAGCTCACTGCCCTTGGACCTTTAACTTTTGATAAGCAGAGTTACTTTCCTTTGAATTTTCTATTATATGACATGAACTTTGCTCTGTGGCAAGTTGAGGCGTCCAGGCTACCTGAGAACAGTCCTCACTTGTTCCATCTAAGTTCTATTTAAAGCAAGTATCTAAGCAGCAAGAAACCAGTGTGTAACTGGTTGGGCAATTTCTGCTTTCAGTTTAAGGTGTGTGTCTTCTGCAAAAGCTTAAAAAATACAGAATTGCTTAATAGCTTGAAGAAATGAAAGAAGACTTAACTGGAAGGAAGTTGTGGTTCTGAGTTCATCAGCCTCTGTCACTGCTCTTTTCTCTCTCTGAAGCCTGTTCAACTAGATCAAAAGACAACATTGTACTAGCAATTGCAGCATGTAAATACAACAATATTCCACCTTTACAGTTGTGCCTGCCTATTTTGAAGTAAAACTGTTTCCTTCAGTCTATATTTTTGAGGGAAAGTGTCATCCAATTCTTTGCACAAAAGCACAGGCAAGGATGTTTCAGAGGGAAGCATAAGATGTCCTGGAAATATGAATTCAGCACTCCAAAGAAGCAATGCTTATTGTCAGAGAAATAAAGGGCTTGCATGATAACTTAGGTTGTTGACATTAATTAATATAATTTGTTCTAATTGCATTGCAGATACCTTTAGCCACATATTTCCCCTCATACAATTGTTTAATTACATATTTGGAACGAGAGGGAAGCATTTGAGCATGTGCTCCATGATATTCACCTGCATGTGCCTTGAAGAAGGATCATAAACTCCCTCCCAGTAACTGATTAGCCAATCTGTGCTAGTTTGGTGCTTTTCCTTATTGCATCCATGATAAAGTTAAATCCCCTCTGTTATCCTTAGGAAAAAAGGGGGGAAAGGGGGGGGGGGAAGGAAAGCCCACGACTTTCCTTCTTTCCTTCTTTTCTTTCCTTTAGACCTTTCTGCAATGTGTGACAGAACATCCCCTCGGCATAAAGAAGTTCTCCGTACGCAGCTCTTATCTATGAACGCTGGGACCAGCGCGCCACCGCCTGGTGAATTCGGGAACGGCCGGGAAAGGGGAGTCTGTTCGCCCAGGTGTGTCCCATTGTTCTCACAGCGGGCTTGGGAGAAGGAACACCCATAAAAACCCATAAAAAATCAACAGTAATTGCAGGCTGCGCTCAAATATGCAGCAGCATCTTAACTATGGAAATGTGAGTTAACGCTGTCCTTCTCAAAAACTCTTTGTTAATTTAAAAGGCCTTTTAGACTTAAATATCTGGTTTTGTAAGTTTACATTTCATCCATTTATTTAGTGATTTATTAGATAATTTCTTTGTGTGCATTTTGGGAAAAAGAAATAGGAAGGTTGCAGGAACTTGAGTACTCGTAATTCCCCTGTGGCAGAAGAAAATTTTTTGTCTGCTTGCCATCTGGGTGCTTTTATTTATTCATCGGCTGAACTAAAAATCCCTGTATGTATCAGCACTTAGTTTGCTGTGGACCGACACAATTAACTAGTTTCGTGTACTCTCATGTACTGCTAGTCACAGTCCTGGAAAAACAACCTGCCTTTTCACCATGTACCATAATAAGGAAATCATAAAGCAGTCATCTCTAGGATAAAATTATGCCTTTTCTTATGAAGAGGCTTTTTTCCTACATAAGTTGGTGCCATTAAATGTGTAAATGCTTCATAGCTGTAATAAAAGCAGTTATTTTTGCTGTATGTTTAGCACTGGTGGCTTTCACGCTGTGTGGGGAAAAAAGCAGAACACAGAAAATAGAGATGAAAGAGAAAAAATATTTGTACACTGTGCAATGTACACGCAGAAGGCAGGTACATGTGGTGTGTAAGAACAGACTGCTGTAGTAGCTGGATAGCAGTAAATGGGAAGGGTCCATATTTATTCCAGTGACTTCCAGTGTTTGTCAGGTATTTCACGGAACAAAAGAGCATGTATAGTCCTTCCTGGGGCATTCAGCTGTGGAAAATGGAACGAGGAGGGTAGAACAGAAGGGGATTTGCAGCTCCAGAGCACAGAGACTTCAGTTAGTGCCCAGCACGATTTGCTGTAGAGGGGAGGAATGGGTGCAGCTGGAAGGGGGATTGGGGGTGGGCAACATGGAGTACATTTGTAGGAGTACCAAATTACGCTAAATGGAGGAGACCACGAAGCGACTTGCCGAGACTGAGGAATCACGAAGGAGAGCTACAACCAAGAGCTGTTTCATATAAGAGAAAGTTTATTGCCCTGTATCGGGTTGTTCTGGTTTCCTAGTTTAGGAATTCACAGCTGTGAAGTTAACTACCATTGTTGCACGCTGTACAAAATGGAGCCTGGTTTGCTCCCTCACGCTGTCCCCGCTCCCTGGTTGGGCAGATTTGCCACCATGGAGCCTTTCCTTACCTGGTGTTCTCCACCCTGGTTTACCCTTTTGGTTGGGATCCTCCCCTACCTTCCCTTTCACGGAGGAGGACTTGCAGGCTCCTCCCAAGTTTGTCGTACTCCTACAGACATTTATTTATTTATTTATTTTACATTAGAAAGGGAATGTAGAGGCTTTCGGATTAGATCTTTCATGTGAATTTGCTACTTACTGGCTAGAAGGGGGTTCTGTATCTATTGATCACATCAGAATTTAACTTTGGGCAAGGGCAAGGACAAGGCTGTTTTTGGACAGCAAGCTGCTGGGGTGTGTTTCATACCTGGTGCTGTGTGAGAAGCTCCTGGTGACCACGAAAGCAGCAGGTGCACAGGTGAGAGCTGGACATTGTTAGTGAAACAGGACAGGGCAGAACACTGCAAGAAAACAGAGTGAGGGAAGCTGAGAGCAGTGGCACAATAAGTGCATTTGAGCTGGGTATGTCAACTCCTGGAATAAGGGAGTGTGCTTGGAGCAACCAGCAGGAAAGAAGTCCTTGGTGAAGCCGTTTTGGGTGGAGAGAGGGAAATGAGCTGGCTATTTACAGTGGATTGTCCCCTTCCCTTAAAATCCCAAGGGAACTTCTCTGGCAATGGACTAGTTTATTGGAGTCTAGGAAGCTGTTGCAGTATGTATCATGTCTAATTGCCCAACAACCCCCTTCATTTATTATGCTCTTGTAGTATCTGTAGAGAGAAATAATACTTAACAGCCCTGCTCTGTGCAGCATCAGTGCAGTGTCCTCATGAGATTCTGCCAAAATACCTGAACAAAAGACTTGCCACTCCTGAGTTGATGGGTGTCTTTTGGGCTTTTAGGTTTTATGTCAGAAAAGTTACTTTTAAATGCCAGCCTACTGCTTTTTCTTAGTCATTCTCCCAGTTGGGAGTGATTCTGCAAGAAACAGCAGACATGTACAGTAGTAAAATAAATGAAGGCCAGATTGAGGTATGACATTTTAAATGGCAATTCTGCTGGTGTAGAAAGAAATACTGATAGTACTGAAAAGACTAAATGTCAACACAATTAACAAAAAAAAAAAACCCACAGCATTAAGCAAGGAAAACATTCAGAAACAAAATAGGTTTCTGTTAATTTTCTTCTTAGGACAAGAACACTTCAGAATAGAAGAGTGGGATGTGAGGGTTTGCAGTCTACTCCATATGAAAATGCTGTATTGACTCATATGAGTAGGTTGTCATCAAAACTGTATCTGCGCTTCAGAAAAGGATGGGTGACAATCACAGATTTAAGAAGGAAAAACCTCCCAATGTAGACTTTGAGAGGTGATAGAATTTTCACTGGATTTCATCTGTTTAGTCAGCAAGAGCATTGCAGCACAGCTCTGGAAAACAGGGATACTCCTTGTGGAAACCTGCTCGACTCTTTTGGTTAGAGACAAGTCCTGTCAAGTACATGCATTTTCATTTCAAGCAGAGGATTTGGTAGAAGGAAAACAGTGTAAGAGTGTGTCAATTATCTCAGCCATATGAAATAATCTGGAAGAGCTGGACAGCTGCTTGGAAAGACATTAGAACTTATTTGTATTAATTTCCTCTAAACTGATACTTAAAACGATCTTGCAGTATCTATAAAAAGTTACTGATTCTTTTGCTCTTTATTCTTATTTTATCTTCTGCTGCCTTTTCTCTGAACTTCAGTCTACAGACCTTGATAACAAGAGCCCCTCAAGGGCAAATGTAGGGTTTCAAGAATGTTTTGCCAGTTCCTCTGTGGTGATCCTTCACCATCTTTTGTCAGCTTATATTTTCTAAAGTGAAATTATTGCATGAGAAATAAGAAGATTTAAACTGTTCTGACTACAGAGGGAGACTTAATTCATTCTATATATAGCATCGCCACACTGAGCTAGGGGTGAGCGTGCAGACATTTCAAAAAACAGCTGCTGTAAGAAATCAAAGATGACTAGAGAAATACAAATAAATATTTTATAAGACAATGTGAAGTTTAATAATTGATTTAATAAAACCGACAACAAAGCAACACACTTCTGCTTTTTTCTTCAATTAAACAAACGTGTAGTAAATTATTAAAAAACTGCAAATACATGTCTACTGTACTTCAACATCTAATTACATCAACTGTAAACCCCAATTTAATTAAAACCCATTTGAGTATTACTATGTGCAAAATACCTGTTGTTTGCGGTTTGGTTTTTTTCCGCAGTTAGTTTGTAAGGATGGGATGCACATTTTTCATGAACTGTGATATGGCTTAATTAATGAAGTGTTTGTATTGCAGCATCACCCTGCTGAGCACAGTGCTGCTTTGCTTCTGAGCTGCCTGTACTTCTGTGCTGGACTCGTGTTCCCATTTCTTGCCACAACAGATACAAACACAATCCAGTGTTATGTGCACTTTGTCCAAATTCACGTGTCGCCAGTTTTCACCACTAAAAATCCATCATGTGACCCCTACCTCCAAAAAGAGAAGGGAAGCCAGGATTGTTACCATCAACTGCAGGTACAAATCAGCCTGATGAATATGTGGAACTTTAGCCAGTTTCAGAACAGACCACAGCTTAACCATCGACAGCTGAGTATCACAATATCCGTAACTGGGCAAAACTTTTCCTTTCTGATCCACAGAGAGAACTACTTCTGATATCAGTGAAAGTTCTGCATAAAGCTCAAAGGATAGAATAAGCAAAAAATATTTGGAGCCAAGTTCCTCCCATCTTCTGAACTTTCCAGATCATGTTCTTGCTGCCCTTAATTTCTTCAATGCCAGTGCCTTCACAAGCAGGCAGCTTGGAGGTGTATGACAGCTTAGTGTCAAGATTTGTATCCTGTATACATTCAAAGCACAGGGGTTCCACAATGAGGCCAAACAACTCAGTTTTGAGGACTCTGAGGTGTCCAGATGAATGAAAAGTCCTTTCAGATGCCTCATCTTTATAAATACAGAAAGGCCTTTCCTCCACTGTAGGTTGTTTTAGCATTGCTGTCCAGCACCATCACGTTACTGTTGCTTTATTCATAACCTAAGTAGTGGGAATGCTGTTGCAGTGGCATTCCTGTTGGGACACTGCCATGCTGTGCTCAAAGCAAAGATAGAAAGGCCAGAGATCCATGGCTGATGGAACAGAACTGCTCCCACTGTCCTGCTGGATGCACGTATCTGGCATGTCTGCAGATTGCATTTGAGAGCATCTCCACATCAAGCATCGTTTCTATCATTCGACTTTTCTTTTGAAACAAAACAATCATGGAAAAATGATCAATTACAGGACATTTATTAATTACAATTAGAATGCATGCTAATCAACTGGCCTTTTAATGTGAATCAAATGATGGTTTAGACATTCAAGACTATTAATAATAAACTCGTCTTACAAGTCAAAACTTTGTAAAATAAATAACCTGTTTCTAATGTATAAACCCTATTCTAAAATACATTAAGATAACCAATCACTTAAAACACTTTGGGTCCAGTGTTGGGTTTCCAGTTAAATACCACAGGTCTGGGCAAGGATCTTCCTGTCTGGATCTCTAAATGCCCAGATTAAAGCTAACTTTCTGGTGTGGGTCCAGTAAATTCTGTATTTTGCAGTGTGTCCAAAGAGACAGTTTCCACAAGAATTCAACTAGCACTGTATGCATTACAGTTTAAGATACTGTATGAAAAATACTATTGCAAAAATACTGAATAATGAACTTGGGGGTTATGACATATTGTGCAACCCTGGCATGGTCAGCATTAGGGACTTCTGACTGAAATACTGAATACTTGATGCTCCGTCTGGAGTGCAGGTACTTTGTGGTACATACTGATTAAAGGACAATATTGGACTGTAATTTGTGAGGTATCTGCTGAGCCACAATGCAGTTTGTAAACAATAATCTGAAAACAGCTTTGTCTCAAAATCATAATAAATTGAATAAATCAGTACAAGGGGGGAGAGGGTAAAATACACGTTCTGTAGGGCAACCACTGCTCTTTTTGCAGCACCAGCTCTTCCTGCTGCATCCTGGTACAGATCCACATCCTGTTTGAGAATTTTCATTTTGCATTTATTGCTCTCAGTCTTTGACTACAAGGTAAAGAATAAGGCAGCAGTTCCCAAATCATGTGAAATTAGGCACTGGAACTCTGACAACTTGCACAGGTTTTGCCGATTTCCTGTTTGTAACTCTGGAGCTGGACAGAGCACTTGTACATTCCAAACGTGTTCAGCAGCAGGTGTCGGGCCTTGGCCTGAACGTCCTCCCATTTAGATGAACTACCAGGAACTGGAAAATTAAGAAAATAATTAATAAACTCACCATCTAGGTAACCTGGACAATCCATCTATTCTCAAATGTATCACAGTGTTACCAACTACAATAATCTTTGTTCACACTCATTTATTAATTTAATGGTTTTTTGTGTGGCACTATGTACTCTCTCTACATTGTTTTACACCTCTAGGTCTGCAATTTCTAACTAGATTCACCTCTTGATAAAACCATGTGTGTGCTAGACACCATCCCCCAAAAAATGTGAGCTTTCTTACGAAGAATTAATATTCATTATATAGTTAGATGTCTACATCAGCATATGTTTTGGCAAAACATTTATTTTTCATATGTCAGATTGTTCCACATACGAACTTCACCCTTTGTTTCCCTAGACAAGTGAGGGAACTTCTGAGGAAAAACTGTGCTGTCCCTCTGCCCAAAGAATCTGTATTGGATGTTTTGGTATGAATACATTTTATTTGCACAGTTTTCATTTACACCATGTCTTTCTGGGCAAAGAGGTTCTATTCCTGACTGGGAGAAACGAGGAAACTCAGAATGGTATTTCTTGGTTCCACTTAAATTAAAAATATGAAGAGGAAGTGGTGGGGGTTTTCCTACACTTACATTTAATTTAGAATTATGTCATACAGCAGCTTACCTAGTTGCAAGTGGACTATGGCAGTTGTTTTTCCTGCAGTGAGAGACCAAACATTTAAATCTTCTATAGAATAAACATCTTCAATTTTCATCAAGTCTTCCTTAATGCGGTCCACGTTTAAATGCCTTGGAACTCCTGTGATTCCAAACATGAGGTAAAATTAATTCTGTCTTATGCAAACTCTCAGTGGCCTTTGAAACATCATGACAGATCAGCAACCAGCAACAACTCACAACATCTGAAATCTGATACATCATTAGTTGTCTTATCTGTTTTCTTCAGCTAAAAAGGAACTATTGCCTTGGAGCTAATTGAGGGTTCTTAAGCAAATTTCATCATTTTTGCCTTCCCTTTTAATGAACTTCCATTTTGTTGGATTTTTTTTGTTTCTTAAATCCTAAGTGACAGCAAAAGCACTTGACTGAAGATTCTGAGTTTTCTGATTTAACCTCGTAGCATAATAGAAGTAAAGTCAGTAGTAATCCACTTGAGACAGCTAGGAAGGTGCAGGTAAAACCCTGGATTTTTCTCCATCCCTAACACCTTCACTTTCATAAAGTAATAGCACAAGATCAAGCAGTAAGAGTTGGCATGTAAGCTCTGATAAAGCAAAGAATGTTGCTGGCATCTTTCCCTCTACAGAGGAATGTGAGAATGTGACATGAGAGAATATTCTTTAGACTATGTTCTGCTTTTTCTTCCCTTTTTTAATTTATTCTTTTTACACCACTCTTTACTCGTGGCTTCCCCTGTGGTAACAAGTAATACAAAGACACTTTGTATTGTGGAAAAGGGGAAGACAGGACAGGGGTGAACCACATGTCCAGCCATTTGCCAAAGCTTTTTTCCTCCCTTTGCATGCATCCACATCCACTGTAACTTTACAAGTAACTAAGTTGAAAATGCAGAACTGAGTCTGGGCAAGGGTTCACTGGGTTTAGCTGAGACCCACTGCAGACACACAGGAGAGTGCTGTACACTTCATTTCACCATCTCCTCCTGATGGTAAAGTGTGAGCAGACATAGGACTTGTGCTGTCCTGGCAGAGGTCAAAGACACCTAAACACTGGTGCAGTTCAGATGAGCCATAAAGAACCAACAGACTAAAGCAGCAGCAAGACAAATAGGTCTCCAGGGCACAACCCACTTAGAGATGGTGATTGTGATGTCAAAAAAGTGCCAGCGCTCTCTGGTATTTGACATGTAAAGTACTACAGACTGTGCACAGATCTTACCTTCCAGAATAATAACTCCCGTGTCACGCACAATTCGAACTGTTGTCAAAACCACCAGTATGGAAAACACATATGTACATATAGGATCAGCAATCTTGTACTCTGGCTGCAAGGGAAACTCCACAGCGTTAAAAGGATGTATGAAAATAAGCTCACACACCAAAATGTGACTCAGAAAATGCAGTTAGTTCTAGTCCCAACTGTCATGAATATTGTTTTTTGTTTGAATAGTTACAAAATACATAATAGAGAAAGTTTTGCTTATTTTGCGTCAACGTACAAAGCCTATAATAAAATATCACAGGTATTTTTAATACTTATAAATAAAAACAGGTCCCTTTTTAATTTAATCATCAGAGTTGAAGTTAAAATAATTCCACCGTGTCCCAAAGAGCAGCCATGCCTTACCTTAAAGCGTATGATGTAGGCAGCCACGAGCACGCCGATGCTTTGGACCAGGTCCCCCAGGGCGTGCACAAACGCTGCTCTCACAGCAAGGCTGCTGTGGCCGTGGCTGCTGCCGTGGCCGTGGGCCGTGCTCGGGGAGTGCGACTGAGGTACGTGAGAGTGAGGGTGGGAATGGGAGTGAGAGTGGAGGTGGCCGGACTGATTCAGCAAAAATCCCATTCTGAAAGCCAAAGAAGAAAAACACTCCAAGAAACAGGCTTTAGAGCTGGGTGTGTGGGTGGCACAGAATCACAGAATAGGCAGAGTTGGAAGGGACCCACAGGGGTCATCGAGTCCAGCTCCTGCCCCTGCACAGGCCCATCCCCAGAGTCAAACCATGTCCCTGAGAGCATTGTCCAAACGCTCCTGGAGCTCTGCCAGCCTTGGTGCTGTGCCCACTGCCCTGGGGAGCCTCTTCAGTGCCCGACCACCCTCTGGGTGAAGAACCTCTTTCTAATATCCAACCTAAACCTCCCCTGACACAACTTCAGGCCATTCCCTCGGGTCCTGTCACTGGTCACCACAAAGATCAGTGCCTGCCCCTCCTCTTCCTCTCATGAGAAAGCTGTAGGCTGCGATGAGGTCTCCGCTCAGCCTCCTCTTCTCCAGCTGAACACACCAAGTGCCCTCAGCCGCTTCTCACACGCTTCCTTCTCAAGGCCCTTCACCATCCCCATTGCCTCCTTTGGACACTCTTTATTAGGTAATATTTTGCTGCTTTTTTTCCTTTCATGTTAAACCAAATAGTTGAAAAAGTAATGTTCAGTATCATTTCTTGTCAAAATTATATCCCATGAGAAAGTTACAGGCCATGAACGAATTAGCAGCTTACTCAGAAATACATTTATGAGTGTTAATGGAAAGAAGGGGAGATCTTACATTAAGTTAACTGCAACACCGACGGCCGCTGTGATCAGCATGATGTCACCATTTATTTCATAGTCCATATGGATGGTTCTTTGAACAGCCTCATACAAGAGGAATGCCATCAGGATATAGACCAGCAATACACTAATTATGGCTGACAGTACTTCTGCAAAAAGAAAGGAAAAGACATTATAAACATATTTCTATTTCCAAATTCAAATGTGGACAGAGCTTAATTGTTTTACCTATTTTATGCATATTATCCATTATTATACCTAATACCATCTAACACATCGTGCAGGAAATGAAACTTGTAAAAACAGGATTAACAAATGGAGTTTGTTCTAATCAACTCCTTCACATTTCCCTGTCATCAGCATACCCCTCAAATTATGTTTCCTCTGCAAACTCCTGCAGAGCTGATGACACTGACTTCTTCAGAAAACCCAGAACATTTGCCTGAGAATAATTATAAAAAGATAAAGAAACCAAACAGTACAAACTTGTCAGACATGATACTCCTAAACTTTGCACACACACACCTGTTATCAATTCCAGATTTCAGCTAAAAAGGATGGCTTAATGCTAGTATCTGTATTGGTGTAATATGTTTTAACATTATTTAACATTTACCAAACACATTTCACAAAAGTAAGAGCATTAGGACCAACATTTTGATGTAGGAATTTTATCTGATCAGCAGGGACTTTCAATAAAGACCAAATTAGAAAGTTATTAAAAACTCCTAATATTTCACTCTCCTGCACCTTCCACTGCCTTTACATCTGTGCCAAGTGGATACAGCTCTCTGCAAGGTTCCTGCTGTCCAAATGTGAGGTAAACAGGTCTGAATATTCTATAGGTCAGGACCTTTGTGCTGTCTGCCTCAGTACCTGAGTCATGAAACTGGGCTAGTAACAGCACACACAAACCTGAGGAGAATGAGTCCACACTACAGTTTTAAGGTCTTACTACAAGGAATACAGCTATTTCCATATGGGTCACTAGATTCCTTTTATAACAAGCATACTTCTCCCCTCCAGCTTTGTATTCTGAAAGTTATTGCCCTGATGCAGCTGAAATTTAAAAAAAAAAAAAAAAAGAAAAAAAAAAGGCAAGATAGCTGACAAAGAGAACACTGGCCCAGTAATGACTGTCTCAGTTATAAGCAAGTTAATACAGGGCTTTACAAAAGGCACTGGGAAAGCCTTAGTGCTCACTCCATTGTACTGCATGGAAATCTGCAGCCATGCCTGAGTAATCTGTAATCATTATGCGTAATGCTCATTGCTGTCACTCGCCAGATGGATCGCTGGGACCTTAGCCTTCGTGTGTGAACCCAAAGATCAGAGTTGGAATTAATTTACTTGAAATTTTAATGGTTGTTCTTCCCCCTAGTTCCACACATGTTGCCCTGATTTATTCCCCAGTAAGGGCGAAATTCTGCTCTTGGCTATACCATAGCTCTGAGAATACTCATCTGAGAATTGCCTCACTTCTCCCTCCACTTTGAATCTGTCAGCATGTAATACAATTTTGGTTACTGCAGATGTCATTTCT
This sequence comes from Sclerurus mexicanus, assembly GCA_013396755.1. Taxonomy (NCBI): domain Eukaryota; kingdom Metazoa; phylum Chordata; class Aves; order Passeriformes; family Furnariidae; genus Sclerurus; species Sclerurus mexicanus. Next base: position 404,174 of record VWZF01004150.1, on the reverse strand, counting down.
AACACACAAGTGTTTTATTTATTGAATATTACAGAAAAAAACCCATGCAGCTATATCATTTTAACATCACCAAAATCACTTGATCCATACACTGAATTTTTAACATCATTACGGGAAGAGAAACTCACACCAATGCATTCAGCTGTTGGGTGGTGTGTCAATGCTGGGCAAGTACCAGCATTGCCAGGCAGTAAGAAGGCTCTGAAAGGCAACTGTCATAATCTTGGATCATTACAGAGCCACTTGAAAATCCTGCAAATATCTATGCAAGTGGTAGTGTCCCTTACAAAGGCGGTGGATTACTCAGGGCAAGAGCCTTAAAAATAAACAATACATTGCTTAGAAGGTTTTCCAGAATGCTTTTCAAAAAACTTGTGAAGCCATAGCACGTTAGCATTTAGCAGAGAAATAACATAGAGTGCTTTTACAATCTACACCCATGTTTTCTGCAAATGGAAACCAGTGTTTTCCTTGCAGTTTCTTCCACAGTCACTCTCATGTCAGCATTGTAGATTTTTGCTGAGATCTTTCATTTCTTGTGAAATGAACTGTGCACTGTCTCAGTGGACTGGCTGATTCTGTCATTACTAACATTGTCTCTGCAGCAATGGAAAAGTGCCAGGTTCCATATCTATGCTTAAATCTGCTCAATGTCTTGCTGGAAAGGAGGTATCTACACTTGGTGGTGAAACAGAACTACTTTTGCCTTCAAGAATATAATCCTCTTCAGACATGACTGCAATTTCCATTATTTTGTCTTCACTTTTCTAACCCATTCCTGAATCTATCAGCTTCCTTTTCACCACTGAAAATGGAATAAAACTGCAGACGGAGCACACATAATATGCATCCAAAGAGAATTCAAATAAATGAAAACTAGTGCTAACTTCTTTCTAGAATCTGACTAGACAGCTAATAGGTCTGTTGTCTCTACCAAGCAATGTTTGCGGGAATGAGTTTGAAAATTCATCATTCTACAAACAAAAATGATAATGAGTACCAGAAACATTGTTCCTTAGAACATTTTCATGCCTGCTGTACATATGGATTATCTTAAAACTTAACGCAAAGCAGGTCAGCGATGAGACAGCTCCTGCACATATTCCCAGCTTTAAACAAATGCTCCACATCTTTTTCTGTGATAGATGCCCAATCTGCACCCTATTTTTAACATTCTGTCACATTTTAACATCTCTCTCTTGAAATTTAAGCTATTGTTGAACTGATATTATTTGCTGACAAGCTTCTTACATATAGTTATTTGGAAAAATGTGTTACAGAAAGGATATACCCTAGAAACTGCTTTGTTCTACTGCCAGCATTCACTGATGTGTGAAACTGGGCCCTCAGGCCACAGCACTCAGACTGGGTTCCTAAAATCAGGCATATAAATTTCACAAATGTGATTTTAAAAAAAAAAAACAAAAAAACCACCAAACTGTGTGTAGCAACTTCGAATCATCCCATCTTCTGTACTTTAGGGGTCCCTGGCAGGGCTTTTACCCAACTCCTCTTCCTTCCTGCAGCTGCAAACTCTCCCCCACAGCCCCAGGCTCTAGTCCTCCTCCAGAGAGAGCTGCACCGCTGCTACTCAGCACAATGGCTGAGGTAGGAAGGAACCCCTGGAAACTGTGTAGTCCTGCTCAAAGGAGGGTCAACTACAGGAGGTTCTCAGGGCTGCTTCCACTTTGGTTTGGTGTATTTCCAGCTGGGGACGCTCCACAACCTGTTCTAGTCTTTGCCCACCTGCTGGCACTGGGCAGCAGACAAGAAAGAGCAATTGCTGCAGAACTGCTCCCTGTAGCTTCTCCTAGAGAGAAGATGGTGGGCAATACTAACTCATTTTAATGGGCCAGATCCAGCCCGTGGACCACCACTGGATCAGTCTGGCCAGTATTTTTCCTGGCAATAAAATGGAAAGAAAAAAAGATATAGAAAATGAGATTGCAGGAATCCTCACGGATTTGTGCTTGCAAATTAATTGAGAAGTCAGTAAACTTTTCAGAGCTGAATAAGAATTTAATGGTTAAGTTCCTTTCATTTTTCTTTAGATAAACCCCTGTTTTAAGCTAGGCCATGGCATGTTCAATTTACGTGCTATTTGATTTTAGAAAACTTACAAAGACACATAAACTACTCAAATGAGTTTGAAATAGGGTTAAAGTATGTATAAATGCTAACAAACATCCTTCTGGAGAGTATGAACAAATGCCAGGGGCCTACTTGCAAGGTCAGGTTTCAGTATTAGGGGAGCTCCTATCGCAAGATTAAAACTTCATGAAAGAAAAGTTTGTAATGGGAAATGCTGGCATGGCTAATGCTTTCTTGCTAAAGCCCCAAAGAGCTTTGCTAGTGTACAGAGTTATGCATTCATGCATTAGTGACTAACTGATGACAAATGACAAGGAGTGATGGAGTTGTTGAATTCTACTGCTGTTCTAGCAGCCAAAATAAGAATTGCAAATAATGACTACACAAGACTGAAAATCCTTGAAAAATGTATGCTATAGAATGCATAGAGCACAGGTAGAAAATGTGACACTAGAAATTATCTATCTCATGAAAAATAAAGCTTTGAAGATTTTGATAAAATGTCTACAAGACTGCAGCTGTATATTATGAATCATTATATCCAATTTGCAACCAATGTGAAAACACCCTTTATCATCATTGCATTTCCAAACAAGAAGTAATGAATCCTCAAAATACCCTTCCAAGTCCGTAATTCTGTTTATACTTCTTTTTACAGACACTTAAACCAGGCAGAGGTTAAATAATTTCCTGCATTGCAAACCATGGAACATTTTGACCTCAGCTTTGTGTGGTTTGGGGAAGGCAAGAGGAATACTGAGGTACGTAACTTCTGGCAGGGCAGAGTTCTCTAATTACATGTTCTACAAAACTTTTTAGTTCTGGATTAAAATGTCATTTTTCACACTGAATAGGACCTTTTGCCAGTGTCACAATTCTGCTGAACTCAATGAGACTGGGCACTGGCAACAATCTATTGTGAACAACACTGGACTGACGTGCACAGCTCCTGCACCAACAAGCTCCTCAGTGTGTCACACGAGCAGTAAGAGTGGTACACAGTGAGTACAAAGAATGTGTCCCTGTTTTGCTCAGCAGCCTCAGTTCCACAGCACAAATGTGCACAGGGGCCTGAGCTGATGCAACAGCCCATTAACTGTGGATGGGCTGTGAAACACAGCTCTGCAGTCACCTTGATCTCGAACACCTTCCCTGCCCTGAACTCTTTTTAAACATTTTAGGCCATAGGTCATTTGTAGGAAGTCACACTTACAATGTCATCATGTATCCAATTCCCTAACCTTCCTCTTTAAGATGGAAGATGAATCAAGCAGTCAGAATTTAATTCTGATTCTGCTAAGTCCCAGTTCCACAGAGATGAAGAGACTCGTCCTGCTTCCAATGAATGAAACTCTGCCATCAAACTTTTGGCCAAGGTTTTTTTTTATCTATTCCTTTGTGGCAATACAACTTATGTAGCATATCCACAATGGCCAGCGAAAGGACATTAAGAATCAGGGTGTTAAAACAACTCTTAGGTTTGTTGCTACTTTCTTTTCAGTTACTAATTCTTCTCGAATTAGGGGATCTTTACAATTGCTGCTTTAAACACTCTTTAATAGTAAAATCCAATCTCTACATACCTAAGCGATGAAATCCAAAAGTGAACCTCTTTGTGGGAGATTTTGCAGACAGCCAGAGAGCAAGCAGGGTCAAAATAATACCACTAAGGTCAGTTAACATGTGAAGTGCATCTGTCATAATTGCTAGACTGTTAGCAACATATCCACCTGAAAACAAAATTGAAAAAATCAGGACACAGGACATTTTTAATTATTCTAGATACCACCCTCTTGGCACAGCTGACAGTTATTTATTTTCAGAACAGTGCATTAAGTACATGAGAGCCCGTCTTATAATCACTAAATGTCGGGAGAGAGGGGGGGTTGCCGTTACAAGCAAAATGCCATGCTGTAATTTAAAGCTACCGTGGTTAAAAGTGCAGTCAAGTGTGCTTTCTATTAAGAGTAACACAGAAAGGATTCACTCCTGTTATTCTCAAAGAAACTGCTTGCATCATAACAATTGCAAGATAAGGCCCAAAATAGTTTTGTATCTTTTCTCTCGCTATTACTGTACGTGTTTGATTAACTGATCCTTCTATTAAACTACCTCTGTTAAACATTGTGACATTACAGAACAGGGAGAGAAGTCCAAAGACTCAATGAAAAGGAAATTTATCCTGTCCCCTTTTAATTTTTATTACATTACCTTTTAACCTTCATTATTCCCTGTCCTGGCAGGATTGTGTAAGTTCTGCCAATAGCCATTGCAGACAATGACTCTCACTTGCACAGCTTTCTTCTTTGTTATTTATTACGATAATTTTTTTCTTGTAATTATGAGCTGCATTGAGACAAATAACCTGAGATTAAAGGTTAATATCTTTGTTCCAATTCAATTGCTAATGCTACTATCGGATGGGTGAGAGATTTAAACAGTGCAACTCACTCTCAAGTATCCCTTATCCAAAGGGGAATCAAGGATGGGCTGTGCTGTCTTCCATATTCTTGAAGGTAAGCCCTTTTTCTCAGAAAAGATCACATCTTAAGTGTCAGCTCAGCTATGATTTGGCTTCTTGTTTTACCTTGAGATTGTCATTTAGCCTGAAAATTTGTACTGAGCAAAGCATGCAGCTGGTGTGCCATTTGGCAGGCTTGAGGCTCCAACTAACATTTCCAATAAAGGAATCTTCATATACAATTAAAATTGTCTTAGTGAAGAGGCTGACCATGAGAAAATGGCAAAGAGGAATTCACAACTTTAAGACTAGTTAAAAACCTGTGTGTGTGGCTGTGGGTGTTGGTATGTGCACACCTGCAGACAGAGCTGCACTCTCCTCCCCAGCCAAACACACACGAGTTGCTTGTACTGTAACTACCAAATGCACTGCATTTCAACCAGCTCCCACCCTCCATCCTAAATCAAATTCTTCTGAGGCTGAAATCTCCAAAAGGCCATCACAGCTCAAAAACAGTGAGTTTTTCAGATTCAGCAATTCAGCGGCTTCTTGAGTAAAATGAGTTACACCTTTCCTTTCTGAATTAATTTGTGTTCTCACATAATTTAGAAAAAAAAATATTTAGAACAGTGCAACTCAGCCTCTTTTATAGTCAACAGAGAAGCAGCAATAATTTATTTCTAAGGACATTCAGTTCAGCAAGTTACATGTATCATTATTCACAGTATGTATGTTAATTCATATGTATTGAGAATCACTCCAGTCCAAGGTGAGTCAATTCTATTTCAACCAGCCTCTCACTTTTAAAGCCTTTCAAAATAAAACAGTAAAGAAGGAATTCAGGTACTGAAGCTAATTGTAGTGCAACATGTGGATTAAGAAAACATAATTGACATTTATGAAATTCTGAAATCAAAGGTTCTCTGTTCCCAAAAGTTCATCTGTTGGTTAAAGGTACTGCCTAAGGGCTGTTTAAACATAATGGGCAACTTAGAAAAAAAGACATCTATAACCTTTACGAACAGACAGCTTGATGGCTCACCACTGTTTTCAGTGACCTGTGAAGGACAGCAGTTCTCCTCATGGACAATCAATTAGAAATCTCTAAACATAGCTGAAAACATCAAAACCCTGTCAGAAAAGCTAACTAGGATTTGTGATATGTTTTTGTTTTCTTGATGCAAAATGTTTTCCACAAAGTGTAAGTTGTTACCTGACTGTTCATCAAATTAAACAACAAACACTGAGATGGGCTGGGGTAATGAGCTTGGCTACTCTTTGGAAAAAATATGCCAATCAAGATTTCACAAAAAAAGCTGCTAAAATAACATTTCCTTCATCTTGACATTGGTAACAGACAGCAGAAAGATTTTTACTGAAAAAATTAATTGTCTGAGAGGGTCTTCTGCCTTTTTATCAGCAACTCAAATCTGTCAAAGATCATAGAAAGAAAGAAGTCAGTTAAAACATCCTATATGATCAAACAGTTCATACTGAGCTTCAACACCTGAAGCTTCAGATCAATTCATAAAGTTCCAAAACTTGAAACCAACCAGACAGAACACATTACAGGGCTGGAGTGAAAGAACTTAAATAGATAGGACACTGACCCGGGACTTGAGGGCTTTTGTTACTCTTCTGCTGCTGATTACTTGCCCTGTGACAAGTGATTCAGGTCAAGATCCACAAAAGCACAGAGATACTCAGGCCCTCTATTTATTCTCTGTGGCAGATGGATGCCCGAATATTTTGCAGGTCTAGCTCTCTGATTCTGTGCCCAAAGATGAAATAGGGGTGGCAACAGCACACACAAACCTGAGGAGGACGAGCCTTCACTCCAGCACTAACGCTCTGCACAGACAAACCCGCCACCCTGACTGTACGGGAGATGTGACCATGATGAGAGACTATTATTACTCTTAACACCTATTATTTCTAGAGCTCTCCCTGCACTAGCTGTGGAAAAGTCTACAACAGTGTGAATCAGATCCAAAGCCCCAAACAGATACACATTTAGTGACTTCAGCCCCAACCTGCCAAAGGCTCAGACATACCATTCAGTAAGAGGCCTTTCGGATGATCTAAGTTCAGTGCACATCAGAACTCTGATATGAATACAATCAAATAACATCACTCCCAAGTTAAAGGGTGTCTGTGTCTAAGATACAACACTGCTACTTATCAAATTAACCTGAGTTCATGCTGAACAAAATCTCAGCCAGAGAAAAAGCACGGAGCCAGGTGGCAAGTGGAGGCATTCAGCCAAATCCCTGCAACAGGTTTGGCGCAAAGTGCCTTATCCATGATAAGCTGATGTATTGTGGCAGTGTTATCAATGACTAACCACACATTGAGACATGCTGAAGGACAAAACCACTCTTTTTCCATTAACCCACATTCCTGAAATAAGGCCCCAAATAAAACTGGTGCAGACAAAGTCAATATTCTGGTCTCTCTGCAAAACGGAACATTTCTCCTAAGGATTTTTTTTCCTACCTCTGGGACAAACTACATTATTCATCCTCTAGCAATGATTTTGCTTCCTATCCATCTTATACATCCATCTTTGTCCTAAAGACACAATTTACAGCTGTTCTAGGACAAGCATCCAAGACGATGAGCAAACAACTGACCAAACCTGCATAGGTAAGGACAAGGAAGATGTAGGTCTCGTCTTACTGTACCTGAGGCATCTCTGTTCTTCACTTTCAGAAAGGTTTTATGATTTTTTTTTCTTTTTGTGAATTATGGCAAATGATTAATCTGATTACCTCTGATTTAGACTTGAATGTTGAAATAAAAGCAATTTAAAAACAATTAATTGCTGTAGAGAGACCTGGCTCAACATACACATCAATGTACTGGCACTGTGTAATGTTCCCTGCAGCTCCACACCACGGGACAGTGGATGGGAGCATTTAGGCATTCTCCAGGAGTCTGGGTCCCACTGAGCACACACATGCACTGAATGGCATGGATGTACCCAAAAGACAGAGAGTAACAGGACATGGATATTGGTAAGTGATCAGAGATTAAAAGATAAATCCTAAATTTTGTAAAAATGATTAAACAATGGCAAAGGCATAACATTTAACAGCTAATCTAGGCATCCCAGGGACCATCACATTTAATTTTATTCCAAGCCTGTGCTGCTATAGCCTGCTGGATAAAGCACAATCACTGGGAACAGACTGCTGTATAACTCACAGGTTCTCCTCCACCTGCACAGCACCTGGCTGTGAGTCGTTACGAGGGAGCAATAAAAGCTGAACTCCAGCACAAGGGTCGTCCTTCTGACCAAGGGCAATCCACTGCTTATATGGGAACCCATTTTCAGGTAAAACCCCACCATACTTCTGCAAGTACTAACAAACAAAACTGACAAATAATTCAATCCAACAACTTGGTACTCTTATATGTTGAAACGGGAAGTGTTAAAATACCTATTACTTTAATTGACTGTGCCCACATGATTTATGTCTGGATGGAGCATATACTAGTCCAGAGCACGGCAGGACATCAAGAGGTTGTCAAGAGAGTGTCTTCTTCACTGGATTGCTATTGATAACTCAGGATATGTCTTTTCAGTTCTAAGTAACAACAGATATTGCTGTACCTGGTGAATAAAGACAAATAGCCCCCAGTATTATTTTGTTATTATAGCAAATGTCACATTAGAAACTGTATTTCCCTCTTCTCTTGTTGCAAACACAAGGTTTTATGGAAGTAAGTAAACCGTACTGAAAATGAAATTGGTCATGCTACTTCTTTGCTGAAAACACCTTACAAACTTACAGGAGAAACTTGCAAGGAAAATAAAAAGCCATTAGACATACAAAAGAATGCATATTTTATGCGTATTTAACGTATTTGATGAGAGATTCAGGTAAGAGAAGTTGCAAATTTTTTCACCGAAAATACAGGCTGGACTTTAGTTCCTCTCACTCTCCGAACGTGCTGCTATTCTCTCCGACCTTAGAGGACTGATGGTTTCTCTCAGTAAATACTTAAAGCCAAGGCCGGAGCAGCCCAAGAGGCTGCGAGGCACCGTGCCCATGAGATGGCACAACAGGCCCCCGACTCACCTATGAGCTCCCCCGTCATGAAGAGGAGGTAGAGGACGGCAGCGAGCGCCAGCCGCTTCTTCACCTTCCTCTGCTTGGAGCGCTCCCGCCGGCTGCTGCAGCCGCTGCAGGGGCCGGCGCGGCCGCGCAGGGCGATGTCCCGCTCCAGCAGGGACTCGTCGTCGGACGGCAGCCCCGCCGCTGCCCCGTTCGCCGCCGCCTCCGGGGCCGCCTCCGACCCGTCGTCCGCCACGACCACGCGCAGCTTGTTAAACCTGGGGAAGTCCTCGTCCCCCACGTCGTCCGAGAAGTCAAAGGCACTGGAGTCGTTCAGGAACAGGGGGTCCTCGCCCCTCCGCAGCANAGGCAGGGCCGCGGGTTCGAGCCCCGACACGGCCCGTTCGAGCCGCTGAGAGCGGGGGCCGGGCGCGTCCCTCGGGTACCTGCCCGGCTGTCCCCGTCCCTGAGTGTGTCTGTGTTCTGTGCGTGGATGCCATGCGGGGCACAGACCAACAGATGCCGAAGCCCTCCGGTCCAGGTGTGATCTGTGGTAGACAAGAGGCTGATTTCAAGTACACTGGGAGCCCGCGCTGAATAGCCATGCTCTGGCTTTAGGTTTTAAGATTCAGAAGTTTGTATTCTGTCGCTTTTCTCTTTCTCTCCCCGCCGAAGGCACGGCTCTTTATGCTGTTTCTATAACCCCATTTAATAACATGCACCTTTCTGAACATTCCTTAAGGGATGTAGGGAGAAGCAAACCTCAGAGACCCAGCTGCTCTGTAATTCCTTTCATAACTGTGCCCTAACTTAAGAGTAATCAGATTTTTGCCTTTGTTAATTTTTTCTGGTTATTTAGGGTTATTCCCCCTCCTCGCTGGTCTGAGTACTAGAATTTTCTTGTAATTTCCAGCCTACACATACTCAGCACCAGTTGGTACCCACAGCCAAATTTTGTTACTGCATTCAGTCAGTTCCCTAAGTCATAGACATTTCTGGAAAACACCCCTGTCTGAGGGACAGTACACACCCTGGGTTTTCGCTTGGTTGAAGGAAGTTACCAAGTGAAGACTGGAGATCTGAACAGAAAGGCAGGATTTTGGAGAAAGGCACTCCCTTTCTGGTCAAGGGTTGATAGCAGATTCCGGCCGGTGGCGGGGCGGTGCTGGAGGACATGGAGTGAGCCCCTTCTTGGAACAGGCCCTGCAGGAGGGGAGTCTTGTGTGGTAAACTGGCCTTGGATGGAGGTTGCTTGTTGTTTTTCTCCATCCAAACCCAAACAGGATGATCCTTTGTCTGAGCTCCCTTGCCACTTTACAACGTGGCTGTTTTTCTGAGCATGTAATCTCAAGTTATTCTTCCTCAGGTGGCTAAAGAGGTGCCATTCATGGCCCTTTCACCCACCTTGTAATTCCATCATCAGAGTACTAGCACAATTTTGGGGGACCAGTCAATTAATTTGGTCCCTGAAATTTGCCAGAATTAAAAATATACATATCGAAAGGGTTCTAGATATATTTGTATGTGTAACTGAGACTGCTTCTGTGACCATGACTTGCATAGACACCCATATGACAACTGAGGGGGCAGCGAACCGTGTGGGAGTCAGAAGAGCAGCCAAGGCTGGGAACCTGTTAAGCCAGCCTAGGAAAGTACTCCCAGCTGTGTTCCAGTTCATGCATTTTTAAAGGTTCTGTTCTCTCTGGGAGATTTAACTCATTCTGAGTTTCTCCACTTGTACCAGCACAAGTGAGTGAGAACACATAGCCACAGACAGCCAGGCTCCAGGGGCCACCAAAACAGCTGCTTTTGAAACTATCTTAAAATGTTGGGCTTTGCTGCTTCTACATGAACAGAAACTTCCAGCACTGAGGAAGGGTAATAAGCTGGGGAGACAGAACACCTTAACACCCTAAACCAGTGTCCCAGGGCTTGCCAACTCACCTTCTACTGAATAACTAAGGCCACATTTTTCTGAAGTGTTGTCAAGTCAAGAACCAGCTCACACCTTGACAAATGAACTTTTGTGGAACAGAGCCTTTTGTAACAGCTGCACTCCTTTTCTTTATTGTGACAGCCAAGGCTGTACTTTTTCTGCAGTCTCATTTTCTTAATAAGCACAGAGAGTCTTTAAGAGGTTACCTATTCATGTGAAATAGTTCCTTTTCATATTGTCATGCATGAAGTCATGCAGCACTTCCAAAGCTGATGGTTTAAAACGCCCTATTCGCTATACAATTCAAGCTAACTTACTCCATTTTCACTCAGATTTCTCAGGTGGGGTGGGGTTACAATGTATGTAACTGCATACATCAGTTATAACAATAAAATCCAAAATGTGTAAGTGACAGTGTTGCATTAAGGGTTTCTGAACGCAGTTACTACAACATGAAATGAAAACAAAGCACAATTATTTGGTGTTACAGTGTTACATATATAGGCACTTGGGAAATAGTTACTGTAAAACAAAGAACATTTTGCAGAGGAAAAGCAACAAGAAAGGCTTTCTGTCAGTCTCTTTTTTGGAGCATTTGGGTTGATAAATAGTTAAATTTTAATTTGTCTAGAAAACCAGATACCAATTTTCTATTCCAATCCTTAGTCTATTTCTGCAAGACGTGGGAAGGCCTGGAACAGGCAAAGCAGGAGCACAAATCTGAAACTCCCACATCTCAAGTGAGACTATTTCAGAGTTATTATCTCACTTGTTCTTACTAGAAATTCCATCTGGGAGCTGAGAAGTCTTTCCTAGTGAAACTTTCAGTAAGTCTTTTTTTTTTTTCTTTCCTCACCAAAGAAAACTTGAAGTAAAGTTGTTAACCAGTTGTAATTGAGAATTGATTTGAGTCTGTTTAATTAAGTTAATGGACAGGTTCCTGTCACTGCTTCTTTTTTAAAGCAAAAGTAGAAGAACAGGTAAGTTTTTAACATGATGATGGAATAGTGACATAATTGTGATCAACAGTTAATTAGAATATGCATATGAAGAAAAATACAAATGAATTTGCAATAACCTTGCTGTTAAAAATGTCAGTTTTAAGGCTGACTCATCATCTCAAGAATCCAGTTTTTGCCTTGGTCTGTTTCTGAAGAGCATTAGGGGAACTGCCTGAATTTCATTTAATCTTGAAGGCTTGTGGGTTTATGGAAATACTGCATTCCAAAAACCTTCTGAGTGGTTCCTTCATTAGTTTCTTTCTATAGTTGCACCTTTGTTTCCTGAAAATACCTTTATAGATAAAAGAGGGAAAAAACATAAATACTAGTATACCATATAAAAGTGTATTTTCATTGAAAAAAAAGAAGAAAAAAATACTTGCAACTTATTATTGCTCTTACAGACTGTGGGGAGAGATGTGGTGATACACACAGAGAAGCGCGTTATTTATTCCCTCAGAACCCCAAGCTGCAAGTAGCGCGCAGCCTGCCCGGTTTCTGGAGAACACCCGAGGTACGGGAGGGCGGCTGTCCCTAAGAAAGGCCGCCCTGCAGTGACGTGGGTCGTGTCTGGCCGTGGCCGCAGAGCTCTGCGCGCTGTGCCGGGGCAGGTGCTCACCGTGCCACTGTCCCTCGGCCTTGGCCGGGGCTGGAACCGCACACCGCGGGGCCGGAACCGCACACCGCGGGGCTGGAACCGCACACCGCGGGGCCGGGACTGCACACCCGGGGCTGGAACCGCACACCCGGGGCCGGGACCGCACACCCGGGGCCGGGACCGCACACCGCGGCCCGCGCGCGGCTCTCGGTGTCCGCCCTCCCCGCGCGCCGCCCCCGTCACGCGCGCGCCACTTCCGCGCTTGGCGCGGTGCCGGCCCCGCCCGCGG
>VWZF01004150.1:372635-391694 GCA_013396755.1 Sclerurus mexicanus | reverse complement strand
GGTCACTCCCGCTCCTGCGGCTCCGGCCGGTCCCCCCGGGGCGAAGGCCGTGCCGCCCCACCGAGCCCTCCCGGGCGCTGGGCCCTGCCGGCTGGAAGGGTTTTCCCTTCCGGGAGCTCTGCCCGCAGTGCATGGTCACAGAAGCTGCTGACCAGCTCCTGCGGACTCCTGGAGTTCGGCTTGTGAGGAGCTCTTCGTGTGTTTTGGGCGATAGGCGAAGGCCTTTCAAAGGCCTAGTTTGTGCTCTGACTCTGAAAGCAAAGGTGTGGGGTGTTCATGTTTAGATATTCTTGGTGCACAGCCAGGACAACTGATGTTACCCCTTTTTTTTTCCTCAGTAGACTGGAGCACTTGGGATTTTTTTTTTTTTTAAGAGTTCTTTGGAATACTCTTATTTCTTTCTTTCTGTTCTGCTGGTTTTCAGACAAAAGGGTTTACCAGGAAGCTTGTGATATTGGACTGGGAATAAGGGAGGGATAAAGAGGGGGAGGAAAAAGGAAGCACAGTTTAGTTGATAAAGTGCAGAGAATTTTACCTTCAGTGTTGAAATGTTTTTGATTTTTAAACAGGAAAATACAGTTGCTGTAGGTGATACAGCATGTGCTGACCTGTCACATTCAACCTTGATATTCTTTGGTTTAGGTCCCAGTGATGCATCTCCAGATGAAGGGGTAGTAGAAGATCTGCCTTTAATAGATGAGAAAGCTGTGGAGCAGCTGACAGAAGGATTGATTTCCCATTATCTGCCCGATCTTCAGCGATCGAAATCAGCACTGCAGGAACTTACGTAAGCAGGTTTTTAAAACCAACTTCATATACATGCCCACTTTGTTTGCGTTCTTTGCCATATAATGTGCCAGCTCCCCTTAACTGGAATATAGTTTATCACAGCATTTCTGTGTCCTGACTGGAGCACAGTTAAGTGATCTGCAGGTGTACTGGTGCTGTATGAGCTGCAGTGTAGCCTGTGAGCGCTTTGATGGAAGAATGTGTAACACTAGAACACTAAAATCCCCTAAGCTGGGTATAGCAGAAGACATGGAGATTTCTTAAATGCTTGTTTACTTCTTAGTGGAAAGTCTGCTGAAAGCTGGATTTATTTGGCTTGCAGAGATGCAGTTTGTATTCAGGGCAGCTCGTAGTGTGATATATTGGTTTTTTGTCCAGTGTCTAATCTGTGTTGCAAAAAATACACTTGAAAAATATAAGTAAGATGAAAATTTCTTGCACATTGATATCTCATTGATAACTCAGAGTTAATTTCAACTGCAGACTGGGTCTGCCATGGGTGCAGAGATACTAAAAAGGGCTTTACACAGATCCATCTCAGGTTTTGCAGGGTACATTGGTTTGGGTTTTGCTATGCATGTGTGGTTATTCTGCTGCAAGGACCACCTGTGTCTGGAGAGACTTGAGCTGATTTGTGCAGGATGGAGAATCCTTAAACAGCACCAAGGATCCACACAAGTTCTATACAGAAATAACTTGGCCCTGTGGCATGACGTAGAGGCACCCAAGTGGAAATTGTAGAGCTAATTTTTCCTTTCTGTCAACCACTACAATCTGGAGAGTGCCTCTTCAGGGTTTTTGGGGATTCATCCATGCTGTGTTATGCCAGCTGAATTCATGTACTCACCTGGGATTTTTCTAAAACCATTTATTCATGTCTTTATTGAAATCACCTAGTAATGCATAAGAAGAATCTGACATTGGGAAGTGTGTATTTATATTTGTTATGATTAAAAGTACTGTTTATTTAAAGGGGTGGTTGAAAAGCATGTGTGCTGCTTTACTTTGGGTTTATGCATCTTTTTTTGTTTTAGACAGAACCAGGTGGTATTACTGGAAACATTAGAACAGGAAATTTCAAAATTCAAAGAGTGTAACTCCATTCTTGAAATCAATGCTTTGGTAAGTATCAGTGAGGCCTTTTTAAATCTCTATTAGTGTATATTTTTCTTGCTGAAGCATTAGTAGCAACTTGTGCATTCTCCTTGTTCTCAATGGTCTACAGGAAGGAAACCGAGCAGTTCAGATATTTGGGACAAATTGTTGCTGGAGAGGCTGGGAACCAGCATATTTCCTTTAAATAGGCAGGGCCCTGGGAGGAGAGGGCAGGCTCAATCAGCCAGTGGTGGTAAGACTACTTGTTCAAAGCCAGGAGCCAAAGCAAATGTACACCTTTTTCCAATAGGATGGAGCTCTGTGCACCTCCCAAAAGCAGCAGGAAGGGTGCCTGAAAAACTCATATGTGGGGCATGAAGTGGTCATATTTTTATTCTATTTAATGAATATTAATTGGTAGAGTACTGGGTGTCCCTGTGGAGACATGGTATATATTAATGCATGTAATACATAAATTTATATACAAACCTGATCATATTTGATGTATTAGCAAACTGTTCTGGTAATCGCTATATTTTTGATTGCCATTTTGCTGTGTAGCTTTATAAAACAACTATTGGAACTTGACAGTCACTGCTTTAACAGTTATGTTTTTTAAGTTTTCAGAAGCTAAACACTATCACAACAAGTTGGTGAATATTAGAAATGAAATGATGATGATCCATGAGAAGACATCAAAGTTGAAAGTGAGTGGGATAAATATTTTTACTTTCCAATATGGGTATTACTGACTTTCAGCTTTTATTTTGGATGCATGCTGAAAGTTCTGATTAAAATAGAATTTTATTTTAAAGGATCTTTCCACTAGCATCCAGCTATGTGTGTTTTTAAACTTTCACTTATTCCTAATGGTGCTCAAGCAACTTACACATCTGAACTACTAGTAAATCTCAGTTTTGTTCTCATGTTTAGGTGATCTAAGGATCATGTTTAATCCACTCTATTCCAACTAGTTCTTGTTTCAGTTTCTTTCTAATGAAAACTAGATTGTCATAAATGTAAGAATTTCTCATTCTATTTAATGTACCATTAACAGTAGTGTAAGTTCACTGACTTCATGCTTTGTAGACAGTCTCAGGTTACATTCTGGCAAGATTAGTGCTTCAGTATGTTCAACAAGAGGGTTTTTCCTTGGGAGCAATAAATTGCATGGTAATCATCTGGTCTGGTATACTCAAAGGATGACTTCTAGTGAGACAAAGGAAATTCAGTTTGTATTTTCCCACTGTAGATCAGACTTGCCATTTCTGAACAGTAGTCTGGAAGTGGGAGGGACGAAGCAAAAGTGAACAGTGCATGCAGCATTCAGTCATAGAGAGGGTGGATTGGAGAAGGCAATGTTAAGAGAAGGGAAGGGATTCTGTTGGTAACTCCAACTTCAATATATCTATAAAACTTACGATTATTTTCTCATCCTTTCTGTTTAGAAAAGAGCACTTAAGCTGCAACAAAAGAGGCAGAAGGAAGAACTAGAACGAGAGCAGCAGCGTGAGAAGGAACTTGAAAGAGAGAAACAGTTAACAGCAAAACCTGCAAAAAGGACATGAAAGCAAAGCGTGCAGCAACTTGTCTGAATTAATGATTTCTGCATTCTCTGGAATTAAGCAGACTTTGCTTAAACTGGTCTATAGCTGTTACTAGCAACACTCTACGCTATGGTATTATAAATTCCAGAATGGTAATGATAGGGTTGGTAACATTCACATTTTTTTCATTTCAGCCATTCAAGTTGCCTTCTTTTGTAATGCTATGCAGTTTGATATTATTATAATGTAAGTTGATTTTTTTATATATATATGTATATAGGAGAACTTGGGCATCATAGTTTTAAATACCTATAAATTCCTTTTTCATCTGTTCTTCTGGTGTTTAATATTCTGAGATACTTGATGACTGGTACACATGTTTTTCAGACAAAATACTAGTTAAAGTTCAGTTCTCCTCAGTGGATTGCAGTGGCTGCCTGTCTCACTGAAACTTCTTTGTTTCAGGCAGTTGGGATCTGCCTTTGATCATAAATACTGACTTCTTGTGCAGCCTTAGTTTGAGTAATCTCTAATGAACTCAAGAAACTTCCCGTGTATTTCCCTGAAAGCTCACTTTATTGCAGCAATTTTTTATTTCTTTTCCATGAAATAACTTAAGAACAGCTTTAAAGTAACTTCTGAGTAAGTTCCCAGCTGAATGGATTGGCAATGGGGAAACAGAACACTAAAGATTGTCAAAATGTATGTGTGCACAATCCAGAGATTAATGAATTTGTGCTTCCACAAACTTTTGTGTCAAACCAGGGAACTGTTGCTTCTGTAGTGTTTTGTGAGGAAGGCCTGTGTTGTCTAAGCATATTTTTGTGGGATTAGAAGTTGTAGTTTTCTCATCCTGTGTGACAAAATAAAACATAACCAAAACTAACCAATTTCATGTGACATTCAGTTACCTGTAGGAAGACTACCGCATTTAATGTTTTTTCCTTAACAAATGAATCATTTGCACTTCAGAGCAATGTAAGAGAATTTTTGTTACACTGTCCTCACCCAAACTGATGATTATTAGGGTGTACTGATGATAAATTTGGAATGGAGGTTGCTATCCATTTCTCTGGATGTAATTCCTATCTTGCAGTACTTGATGTGAACTCCCATTCCAATGAATGCACATGTTGTCTAGACTGGTAAAAGAACTTTAAACTATTTGTTCCTACGGTCTAACAAACTAGTTATTTTATACCTGTGTTATTTTTAATAATATAAGAGGTGTGTTTTTGAAGTAAGATAAATGGTAAGCTATGTAAAGTTTTCCATAAAGTATGTATGGGAAGGTATCAGAAGAGCATAGTCAATTTTACTTCTGGTTTAGATGATTTACACAGTGTACACCTGCCTGGACTCTTCTGTATTATAATTTTCTCCTAATTTCCTGTTCTTAGTATTTGTCATCTTTTTGTAACAAGTACCAATCCAACCTGCAAGGTAAGCTGATACTTTGGACAAAGAACAAACTCCTTAAAGCAGTCTGAAGAGACACTGAAATGCTGTTACTGAAGCAGTATTAGATTAAAACTTTCACAGGTGTTTTTCACTTAAGTTGACTTCTGTCTCTTAATTGCCAGTGGATTGTTGGCCTGTGCTGTGGTTTGTATGTATTTCTAAGAGAAATGTAAAGAATTTCCACAGTCCATTTTTTGGAGCAGAATGTACATAAGTAAATTTTAAATATTTTATTTTGTAATGTAATTTCAAAAGCAGATTCTGGAAATTTAAACAGTTCTCATTAAAGTATAACATAAAACTAGATGCCTCAGTATCCAAATCAGGATTGAATTCCTTTGGTATTTCTTGATTTGTGTTCTCCCATCTAGAATCCAGTTTACTGGATTCAATACAATCCAGTCTCTGTGAGGAACTTTTGGGTTTTTTTTGTTTTGTTTCAAAAGTCATGGCTACTTTTACTGAAACTAGGGAATTCTAAGCATAGAAATTGATGCTTTTGCAATTGCACATTTCAGCATTTCTTTGAAATAACTTCTGATCAAATGAAGAAAAGCTGACAGTGCTTGCCTGAGGAATCACATACACATAGGTAAAAATGTAATGGATTAACTTTTCCTATTATAGTAAAATCTGGTTTTTCTATGAATATGAAACTAAAAATATATAGAGGAGAGTTTGTTCAGTTTACATAACTTCTATTAATGAGCTCTTAAATTATTTCAGTCAAAACTGCAATTCATTATTTCTGTAGGATGTTCTCCCAAATATTCTTGTGTCTTAGTGCATAAAAGTAAATATTGCATTGGATGAATTTAAGATATTGGCATCTAAAATTGTGTGCTTGCATTAACATGCACAGCTACAGTGAGCAATTCTATTGCTGTATACATTTAGTCTTGCTTGATTTTATACAAAATTACTTGTCAGGTAGATAAATGTAACATTAGACATTTCTTACTGGCTTTTTATTGCATCCACATGAGGTGCAGTTAGCTGCATCTTTTTTTAGAAACAGATTAAATGACAGCTTTGAATCAGGTTTGGGGATTTTTGTACTATTTCATACTCAGTGTATTCACTTGTTTTTAAACTATCAAGTCATAGCAGCAGAAGTAAGACATAGAACTGTGCAGTAACTATTTGAATATTTATTTTGTAAGGTTCTACAAGTTTTGGAGTTACCACGGCTCACTGGGAAATCTTGGTTTCCCATGCTTTTATCACTGCTGTTGTCATTTGGGTTTTCATACCTATAACCAAACAGCTTTACATGAAACAACTTTTAATCCAGTGAAGTCTGGCTTTGTCATTAATAGAGATAGCCACGAGTACTTGTTTCCTCTTGGAAAGTGGCTACAGAACATTTCAGATGGTTTTACTTTCTGTGCCGTGACCTAAATGATAATAGCGTAAATAATAACATAAAAGCTATTTCTGTAGCTGTTCTGTTGGAATTCCAGCAGCTGAGAGAATTCTCTGGCAGATTTATGCTGAATTATGCTTCAGTAGACACTTTCTGCCAACACTGCTTGTTTTGCAACACTACTGGCTGTTCAGGTAACAGAGATGGTTTATTTCTTTCTTCATTCTCAAATCAAAGCTGTCATCGGAGCTCGTTTATTATTAATTATTGATCTAGTGTTTTGGTGTTATTTTATTAAAGTTTAAGTATTCAGCTATTTTTCTGTCTATAGAAAAGGACCACGTGTTTTAGGCTCAGCGTGGCTGCTTGCAGGTGCCCCGATAAAGGTCAGACAGCGCGGTCCCAGCTCCGGTAGTGGCTGTGATTCCGGCCTGGGTCGGCCCGACGTGAGTGACCCGTGCTGTGTGGGTGCCGGTGGCGCTCCTAGGCTGGTGCCAGCCGAGCATCTCGACCGGGGACTGGCGAGATCCCGGGCTTAGGGCTGGAGCTTCAAAACTTAAGCACGGGGTTTCGTGCGGTCGGTGCTTGGCCCGGCTCAGCATCCGGGGTGGGGCGAACAGCGGGACGGGACGGGNTTACCCCAGGGTTGTCTCCCTTCCCCAGGGCTGTCTCCCTTCCCCAGGGTTGTCCCCATGTCCCAGGGCTGTCCCCCCTTACCTCAGGGTTGTCCCCCAGCCCGGGGCTGTCCCCCTTACCCCAGGCCTGTCCCCCTTACCTCAGGGCTGTCCCCCAGCCCCGGGCTGTGCCCCTGCTCGGGGCAGCCCTGCAGGACCGGCTGTCTGCGGTGCGGGATGGGTGCCCCGCTCTGCTGTGCGGGGTGCGGGACTGCCCGCCGTGCTCGCACACACGTACCTCGGTGGGCTGTTCAAACTGTTCATCTCTGGCCGGCTGTCTAAAGGATGGTTGCAATGTTCTGTACTCTTCCTAGTAAGGCTTTTCTAACTTTCTTGGTTATTGTTCATAAAGGGGGTCAGTGGAGTAGTCAGTCCTGGGGGGTGAGCATATGGTAGGGACTCCGGAGAGGAAGGAGCTGTAGTTGTCCCGAGTGTCTCTGCATGAACTGCTGTGCTTGAGTAAAGTGTTTGTCTTGGGCACTAGTTGAGATAATGAGGGACTGAGCCCTCCTGCTCAGTCTTAACTGTGATTTTTTTTAAAGTGCATTTTCTTCAATATTAAAGAGATTTATTTTAAAAGCATGCAAACAAGTAGCTTTAGAGTAAAAGGGAAAAGAGATTTATGAGTGGAGGTGTGACAGCCATTGACTATCTTCAAGCTAAGTCTATTTAAAAAACAAGTCTGTTTTTAAAAAAGGAAGTGGGGGGAAACTTTGAAATGCTGACTCTCCTGGTAGAAATTACACGTGTGGACTTTTTGTGAGTCACATTGCCCTGATTTTTAGGTGGTGGTATGTGAGTTCTGCTGCTGCAGCGTTACACAAGCTGCCAACACTGTAACAAACCACAGTGTCCTGAAAGCCTGTGTAGAAGATTTACCTCTCCTGGTGACAGAACAAGTTTTAAACAGCAGCACTGTCCCAGGCTAAGCAGAGCCCTCCCTGAGGTGGAGATGTGTTCTGTAGAGTTTGCCTTTCTAGGAGGTACTCTGAGACTTGAGTACGGATCTTCATTAGGAATGGGATTTCACGCTATATAAGGCCAATGTCAGCTGTAATATTTTGTGCATAGTTTAAAGGATGATGGATGTGTGCTCTCTGTTAAAGTGGTCTTGTAAAAGCTTAACATTTCAGCTCAGTTCAGTAGGCTAGCTGTGAATTTTCTTCTTTGCCTTAATTTTTGCTCTGTAATTTCCCTGTTCCTCTGTCTCCTGAGTCCAAAGTAGAGGGTTGATGTTGTTGTTGACTGTATCGATTGTCCAGCTGCTGTCTGACTTGGGAGTTCAACAGGAAGCGGTTTGCTACTCTTTTTAAAACAGCTGTCTACAAATGATCCTTCAGATTGTTTGTTTCTGTATACTCTGAAACCACTGAGAAGGAGCATAATGCAGCATTCATATCAGTTACACTGCTGTCATCTTGTGTGTGCTTGTTAGCTTGCTTACATGAAAATCCATTTGGTCAGAGAGGATGATTATTCCTTACTTAGCATTACAAAAATGGAGTTGTTCTCTTGGTCCAGAGTGTGTTGTCAGCCAGCAGGCCACTGGGCTTGTTCTGTGTGTTTAATAAACCCAAGCAAAATTCTCTGTTCATGAGCTTCCACAAACAGGATGTCGCTCTTAAAACTGTCTCACAAACAGAAGTTTCAAAACCTTCTCTTCACAGTTCATCTCTCTGATTTGCAGAGAGTAGGACACATCCTCATCAGATAACTTTTATTTCTAGGCCTAGAATAACTTCTTCCTCTTGTGTGAGCAATCTGGCCACATTTTTAAATAGCTGCCTGCACCAGAACAATGATAATCAGCCTTCTAAAGTGAAACTAACTTATCCTGGAGTTGGGTGTTTTATTCTGAATGGGGAGGGGTTGGGAAGAAAATGTCTGCATCTTGGAAACCTTCTGTAAAACAAAATGATTAAAATCTGATATTCAGTGTGTGCAAAGTATGGATTTTTAACAGGAAAAGCTCTTGTTCCCTCTAGCAGAAATACAGGTTAACCTTGACTGTCTGCCAGATAATGCAGTCCAGGGCTACAATTGCCAGGATACTTTAGGGTCCTGGCTCTCACTTGCCAGGTGGCAGCTTTAGCAAGGCAAATATGGGGTTTTAACCTTCGTTTCCAGCTACTTTGCTGATGTAAAAGCAAAGAGGTGGCCATGGGTAGAGAACAAAGATCTCAGATCTCTTGTTTCATTGAACTTCATTTTCTTATCAAGCTTAGGCCTCACTATGCCTTTGCTCAGAGCAGCACAGGACTTGGCATGCTCACCCTCAGGGCTCGCACCCCTCAGAGGCAGCAAGAAGGGGCATGTGCTGGTACATCCTGACTTCAAAATACAAATGTAAAGATGTGTTTGGCTGACATGTTACGAGTAGTGGGATGGTACACGTTATGTTCACACAACTTCCTTGTTCAGTATTTCAGTGAGCTACAACGCCTAGCAAATTCTTGTTTCTTTTTGCAGCCCTCATCTCTTCAGGACTGTATTATTACATCTGGGGTTACAGCATATGCACTGCCTGTGCTATAAGATCAGATACAATTTCTTGCTACATTAACCAGGAAATGTTCCTTTGCTTGTAGTAATTTCAATGTCATGGCAGAGGCCATGATGGGCCTTTTTTTTTCTTTCCCAAATGGATTACAGTCCATTTTCAAATTGGTAGTTTAACTGCAACAAAAGGTTTAGTGCTATAATTTTTGCCTGGAAGACTCATCCAGGCATATAAATAAATTCTACCTTCTGTACTTTTCACCAGTGCCTTTCCTTATCTCGTAGCTTCCCACTTACTGAAAGATGTCAGCAATTGGAGTAGTGTCCTCCTGTTCCTGTCTCCGTCCTGGTGTGTGGCTGCTGAAACCCGGGGTGCAGACGATGAGCTCCTTTGGCTTGCATACAGCAGCCAGGCGTGCTGCCAAGGATTATTATGAAGTACTGGTGTTGGGTGGAGGCGCTGGTGGAATTGCCATGAGTGCTCGGATGAAGAGGAAAGTGGGGGCAGGAAATGTGGCTGTTGTTGAGCCAAGTAAGGTAAGTCTTCCTCGGCTGTAAAGCATTGCAAAGAAAAAGCACTTTATGTATGTGACCAGACTGGTCTGATTCTCATCCCTCTTCAGCCCCACATGTTTTTAACTGTGGAGAGGAAGCCAACTAACCACCTTTTAAAAGGCTTTGTTACTTGAAATTTGTTACTCCATGAGATGTCTGCATCCCTCCAGCTTTGTCTTGGTTATTTATACAACTTCTTTCGCTAAGAATAATACAATGTTAAGGGCACATTGCTTCCCAGGTGGAATGATGTGCCTTCATCTTAAAGTCCCCGTAAACAGTTCCTAGATGTCCATTTGCACTTTTGTTTCAGACTCATTACTACCAGCCCCTGTGGACCCTGGTTGGTGGAGGTGCAAAGCAGCTGGCAGCCTCCGCACGGCCAACGGGAAGCGTAATGCCTGAGGGTGTGGAGTGGATCAAATCTCGGGTTACAGCCCTGGATCCAGATAAGAACTGCGTCTGGCTGGAGAATGATATCAAGGTAATAATGTTAAAAAAAAAAAAAAGGAAAAAGAGAAAGGTTTTTTATTCCATGTTATGAGTCTCTCCACTTCCTGCAGATCCCCTTGGAACTGCCTATTGAGCAAGACCTCTAGGAAGCCGGGAAATTCCACTTAGTCTTATGAGAAGTATTTGATCCTAAAATCTTTTTGTAATAAAAATTGTGGTAGAGAACTAGGTTAGAATAACAGCAACTTAAAATATCATAGGTCTTTGCCCTGTTTATGGTGAACTGAACAGAAAAGATATTCGGATGTTTTGCTCCAGAGACCTGGGTTTGTGTATAGCAAAGGCTGTGTGTGTAACTCGTGATGCAGTTTGCATTTTAACTAGAATTCTTGGAGCTTAATTTATGTTACTAATGCTCCCTAAATCTTCTTCCCTTATGACTCTCTTGCTGTCAGATAATACTTTGGTTTCTTTGTCTAAAATACTTCTTTTTTTTCCCTTACACAACAGGTATCTTACAAGTATCTGATAATTGCCCTTGGAATTAGTCTGCATTATGAAAAGGTATTTGTTTTACAGTAGTCATGTTTTTAGTAGTTTTAATAGCATCACATACATTCATTAAAGTAAATGACTTTTCAGTACTTTTTTTACTGCAAGATATTGAACACTATATGAATTAAAGAGCCAGAAGACAGGCTAATGACTACTCCTTCCACAGATCTCTGTAATAACCCAAATTAACTGTGGGAAGGTCTTTTAAGACAACTTCGTTGCATCTCTATGGCAATATCAGCAGATGGGGCAGCAAGTTAAATCTAGAACTTAAAAGGCAGCCTGTAATAATGAGATAAGGCATGTTGACTCTAGTCCAAATCATCTCTAATGTAACAGAATGAGGCACACACAGCAGTCAGTAAAATCTGTCCTGCAGAATTAATCTGACCTACCCTCACCTTTCTTAAAGGATGCACTTCAAAAGGAACCAGGTGAGTTACCACACTCCTGTTAAAATAGGCCCTGGGGCCCTTCCCTTGTATTAAGTTTCCCGTACACTTCATACAGTGGCACTCACAGGGAAATGTTGGCTCAAGAATGACCACAACAATGTGTAGGAGGAGGAGAATACAGAAGCAAGATGTCTGAGCGATTTGACTCTCGTGGTTTTACCCTGACCTGAATATGATGATATATTTGAGTATCTCTCTGTAAAGCTCCCAAGATACATGTAAAGCAAGGGCTAGTCTCAGTTACCTATGGTCACACAGATGAATTCTCGTGATTAGGTCTGTGGAATGAGGAGTTACATTGTGTGCAGTGACCCTCAGTCTTCAGTACAACCTGGTAAAAGGAAGTTCAATGTTCACTAGCAGAAGCCATGTAAGACAGTGAATCACTATTACTCTGTAGGGAAAGGCATCGTCATGGATCTGTGTGGCTGTAAAACAAGTCACACTGCAAAAAGAGGGATGGTTTCTCTTCACCAACAGCATACTTCCTGGTGCACACTGGAATGTCCCAAACACATTGCAGTGCGTGTAACAGAACTCCATTTTCTCACAGAATTTCTGTAATCCATTGCTTAGAAATGGGTACAATTCCCTTTCTCACAGGCAGATGCTCAGGCCATAGCAGGAGTAGTAGGGAAATACTTACTGAAGACAGTTTAGTTAAAATAACCATAAGCAAACACAGGTATCTGCAACTGACTACTGGAAAGTTTCATTCAGCTTACAAATTTTCATGACATCTTTTTTTTAACATGATTTTTACTTACAATGATGTGGCAGCAACTTTATATATTCTTACTCTGAATGTCATGCGCTAGTCTACAAAAACTTGGGTCTGGGTCTGCACTGAAGATTTATGCTCAGATGTTGCAGACTAAAGTAATTTCATATCTCTATTCTTATAAATGTTATACCTACTAAATGTTATATCTACTAAATACCTATTAAATTCAAAGGAAATACCAGTTTGATTGCTAGGCTTATTTTTAAGAGTACCAACTAACAGTAACTATGGGGTTTCTTTTTGCTAGAAACTTCTTATATATCCATTTCTCAGTCTGTATTTAATACTTGTCAATGATGACAAAATTTTTGCCATCTGTACTTTAAACGTTAATTTCTTTTTCCTAGATCAAAGGCTTGCCTGAGGGCTTTAATGACCCTAAAATAGGTTCCAATTATTCAGTTCATACAGTAGAGAAAACATGGAAAGCTATACAAGACTTTAAGGAAGGAAATGCTATCTTCACTTTCCCAAATACTCCAGTGAAGTGTGCAGGAGCTCCTCAGAAGATCATGTATTTATCGGATGCGTACTGGAGGAAAGTAAGTGTTTACTTCTGATGTTAATGCTTCCTTAATGACTGAACTGCATGAGTTCTATCAGCTCTTTACTAGTGAAGCATGGTTCTTTTGTCTCTGCTAGCCTGTCAGAGCTTCTTAGGAGAAAAGGCTAATTTGATCTCTTTCTACAGACAGGAAAACGTTCCAAAGCAAACATCATGTTCAACACTTCACTTGGTGTAATTTTTGGTGTTAAGAAGTATGCTGATGCATTGCTTGAAGTAATAAAGGAGAGGAATATTGCTGTTAACTATAAGCGTAACCTTGTAGAAGTTCGAGCAGACAAGCAAGAGGCAGTGTTTGAAAACTTGGACAAACCTGGAGAGACTGAAGTTCATCAGGTCAGGAGCTTTCAGACCTCTAGTTTGGTTCTATTTCTTTCCCTTGTGTACTGTAACATAACTTCCACACTACAAAAATGACTGCTCTGTTGGGTACTGCTGTTCCCTTCTGAGAATACAATTTCTAACTTCAGTAGAATATTAAAAAGTTTGAAACTAAGGTGGAGTAGAAAAAAGTATTTCATAAACTATCCCTGGTATCCTTTATGCTGTGGGAATGTTTCAGGTGTGGATGGAGGCAGGCAAATTGCTGTTATGCAAGTCCAAATGGAGTTGCTTGATAAAGTTCATGTTAATTAACTAATGTGCTTGAAATATGAGCTCTAATTTTCCTTCTGTGTACTTGTGTTTAAAAAAACAAAACCCAAGATACTCTCTCTCCACACTGTGCTTATTGCCTTGAATCAACACAGACAGGGTTTGCTGTGATGAACTAGACATCAAGTGCCTTTTCCTTCTGTTTAGTATGGAATGCTTCATGTCACCCCCCCAATGGGGCCACCTGCTGTACTCATCAACAGTCCTGTCTCAGATGAAGCTGGCTGGCTGGATGTAGATAAGGAAACTCTACAACATAAAAAGTATCCTAATGTCTTTGGTATTGGAGACTGCACCAACCTTCCCACATCAAAAACTGCTGCAGCTGTAGGTAAAGTTGCATGTGTGTGTGTTTGCGTGTTTGACAAGTGTGAATTCACGTAAGCTTTTGGTTTAGTTTGCTACTCCCAAAGTCTTGACTTGAATTTTGAGCTTTCAAAAGACCAAAGTGTCCTAGGCCAACTAATTAACTATAGACCATGCCCATGCCACTAACCCTCAGTTAGTTCTGTTCTTCCAGATGCCTCACAGATGAACTAATTCTATTTTCTGTGTTCACAGAACGTCATGAGTGTATTATTCCTGTATTCCGTCATCATTCAGTAACAAAACTTTGTGCTTTATCTTAGCACCTCATGCATATGTGTCAGCTAATTGATAAGTCTCTTATCAAAAAGTCACATGTTCTGTCCTTGTTCCAGTATAGAAAAAAACACTTTAGGTGTATGGTCTCATAACTGAAAAAAAGGCAAATAAAAGGGTGGGAAAAAAAGAAAGGGTATATACAGTATGTTATTGGTGCAGCTTAAGGAAGGGGAAGTCGACTATTTGAGCAAACAGGTCTACAATACTTCCCTTACAGCACTCAAAATGAAACAAATTCAGTGTGCCAGAATCTCACTATTTGGGAAGACTAGGCAAGTATAATTTATCATAGGATGGGTATAGCATACAAATACCAGCTCAAAGTTTCCTTAAGCTTTAGCATGTTCCCAGCAGTGAGGCCCAAGCATTTGTCCATTCTTTGTTTAATCTGGGACTGTAAAGTTCAGTTGCAGCTGAACTGTCCAACAAAGTGCCTGGCTACTGGTGTTTGCTTTAGTAATGACAATAATCACTGCCTGAAACAAAGCTTTAAGTACACCTTTCTTTTCTTTCTTATGTAGCTGCCCAGTCTGGAGTCCTTGATAAAACTATTTCTCTGGTAATGAAGAACCAGTTGCCAGCTAAAAAGGTACTTACAGCTCTCATCTTAGTAGAAATTATCTTGAATGTTTTCTCCCTTCTTATGCAGGAAGTCTTGCAAGGAACTGAACCGTGAGAACAGGAAGGGAGGGATGGTTTTGCAGCAGCAGTTGGTGCTAAATGGCTCCACACTGCACCTCAGAATAGTAATCGCACAATTAATGTGCTTGATACTGCCGTTAAAAACAGGATCTGTTGGATTCCGACTTGTGAGTTGAAAGAAGCTTAAAGGCTGATTAGTCTGGGTTCTCCACCAATGCAGTTGACTTATTTAACTGTTGACTAATCCCTACTCCAGGAACTCTTGTTAACTTGCTTCCAATGTATAGGACATGATCTTCTAAGAAGTTAAATTGAAAGTTTTGTACTACAGCTGTTAAGCCTACGCGATGTTCCTATTTCTTTTTGAGCCTTGACTTGCATTTTACATACAACCTCTCAATATTCCTTGGGGCACTAACCTGAACATCCTGTGATCCTCTGGAAATTCTTGCAACTGGATTCAAGATCCTGTTTGTGCCCGTTAAAACAAACACCAGCTCTCATCCTGATCTACTGTCACCTGTTCTGCTGGTTACCATAACCAACAATGAGTGACATAAAGCCCTGTTGTTCTAGGTTAGTTCTAATTTAAGGACTGTTGTCAAGCAATTCTACATTTGAAATGGTGGCTTAGTATTATGGTTATTAAACCATAATTGGCTTAGCAGCCTTCCAACATCACTGATATTAACACTGTAAATGCAGAAACCTTATAGTAACTTATTTTGAAATGTGAATGTTCACTGTAGGGCTTGTAAAACCTCAGTATTTAGGCTTTGCTCAGATGAATGAAAAGTGGGTATTTTTCATTGCAGTATGATGGATATACTTCCTGCCCGCTAGTAACAAGCTACAACAAGGTGATTCTAGCAGAATTTGACTACAATGCTCAGCCTCTGGAGACCTTTCCCATTGACCAGAGTAAGGAGAGAGTAACCATGTACCACATGAAAGCTGATATGATGCCTTTTCTCTATTGGAATGCACTACTCAAGTAAGTATTTCAATTCCATGATCAATCAGAAAAAAACCTTTAAACTGTTTTAGTTTAGTTCCTTCCTGGAGTAGGAGCAAACCAGGTACATCTTTAGTCACGACGAGGACCTGGACTTTTTCTGAGGATTGTGGGCACTTTGATAGTAACTGTTCAAGCAGAACAAAGCTGAACTGCACAGGAGGGCACCCACCCACTGCCAAACTGAAAACCTCACTAAAACCAAGATCAATCTCCAAATCAATCCCTGTAGTATGGTGTCTTATGGAAGTAAACAAAAACTCCCCAAACCCTACTTCGATATACACAAATCAACTTTCTCTGTTTCTAGGGGATACTGGGGAGGACCAGCTCCTTTCAGGAAGCTTATGCACCTGGGCTTGAAGTAACTGCTGGTTCTCAGTGTTGGTCAAATCCTTCTGAAGAAAACAGACTGGTCTCACATTGGAACAGTACATATCTTCCCTCTTGGAACACCTAGTAGACATTTTTTTAAATTTTTTTAAAATTTGTCCTAAATTCCCTTTTCCCCCCTACCAGGGGTTGACCCTTCATATGATCGTTCACTGCTCTTTTATATAAACCGAGGCCTTAAACTACTTCTGTGTTTACAGAGGAGCCTTAACGTACAGAACACTACAGAAACTTCTAGCACAACCAGTACTTTCAAAGCTGTTGCGTATGTAAAATTTTCTTCCTTACTCTAAACTGAATTGTCTGCACCCAAGATAAATATGTGCACTGGATTTAACAGTATGATTCAATGCTAGTAAAATGGCCTGAAAGTCTCCTACTGTTCTCTCATTTTTGAAGAACAAAATCCATCCTAATTTCTAGCAATTCATGCAGGGTACTGAGATGAAAGAAGTCAAAGCAGTATATGTGTATATGGATACATGCACACACTCTCCCAGGATAGTTAATGTCCTTCATGTCAGTTCCATTATAATGTTTTAACCTGTGGCAGTAAGAACATCATGAAAGAATCCCCAGTAGACTGGGGACTGGGAGAATACTGAGATCAGAGATCACATATTAGACTGAAGCACAATTTAGGATCACAGACAAGGGGGAAGTGCTTTTTAATTATGACCATACAGAACTCAGTTTCCAAGGGAGGAGTTGAGCAAAGTTGAACTTGAGTCGAGTCTTCACAGAAGCTGGAACTTTAGTGGCAGTCAGGTAGACAGCATGGAGCAAACAGGAGTCATCTTCACTCACAGGAATCAGCAGCAGCAGCTTATTTCTGAACAGATATAAATGGACATATTTCAAGTTACAGCTTCATTCTCTTTCAACATAAGCCTTAAAGGGTTGCCTTTGAATTGCAATTATAAGAATGAACATGTACCTGGGTGTTAAGTAATTCTTCGATCTTATTCTGGATCTGCCCATACACATCATTAAACAGCTCCTCCTTTGATTTTGTCCCATTCAAATGCACTGAAAGAAATGAAGAGAGCTCTAACAATGTCTCTGTAAGCTTGCCAAATCCTAATTTAAAAAGCATGCACCTGACTGGTATCAGACTCCCTCCATCTGCTTCACTCACCTCCTCTCATGCATCTAACCAGAATGTATAGAGCAGGTCTGAAAAGCAATCTCATAAAATGCTTTTGTCATTAAAGACTTACCCACATCAACTCCAAGTTCTTCCATTATCTTCCTGTGCTTTACATACATAGGCCAAACGTGGCCATCAAACAATCCAGGTGGATCTGGTACAGTGTAATTCCTTGAACTGTAAATTAAGGCACAGTTACTCAACAGTCTAATTACAGTTCAGAAAAATGACAGATATTTCACTCAGTTTCTCTACACCCTAGCTTGAGCCTGTTGCCTCCAGTGTGGTTTCTGAGCTTATCAAAAGTCATTATTTAGCAAGAGCTACAAGCACAGCTACCCAAATAAGTTGGAATTTGATGTGCAAGTCCAAAGTGTTCAGGATTGAAAAAGAGTTCCTAAGACAGACTCATCTAAACATTGATGAGTAAATTCTTGAAGCTTTAGCAGAACTTTGGGTAAAACAGCTGTGTGCTTATTCCTCTTGAAATGTAATTACAAATTTAATAAGTTCCATTTGCATGAACAACTGTGTATGTGTACAACAATACAGCCCAGGGTAAAACCCCAGACAGTTCAAGATCTAGAAACCATATCACTGGAAAACCAGCAAGGGAGAAAGCCAAGTGAAAGCTCTGTGCAGAAACTGAGCATTACCTATACAAAGACAACAGGTTGGCAGGAAGTTTTGGGTTAGCTGGGTGAAGTAAGCTACAGTTTTCTAACACAACAGCTACACTAGCATTTATTCCTTCTCATCTAAAAGCTTCAAAGTCTTGCATGGAGTAAGATGCTACTGAGCTAACAAGGGAACTCAGAAAGACAAATTTACCTTCTTCTCCTTTTACACTCTTCATATGGAATGGAAAGAAAGTACCGATGGTGGAATACATCAATCAGTGGCCTGAAAGAGATACATGTTTGGTTACAGCTCAACTGGTTAGTAGCAAAAACTGGAGAGTTAAAACTACATCCATTTCCTGTACCTCGAGTGACCTTCAGACTTATGACACCTAAACTCAGTCAATGCCAACTGCCAGCTCCTGGTTTACTATAGGCCTTTTTATTCCCTTGGAGGTTTGCCCATCACATAAAATAATGTAAAAATGTATGAATGCACATTTGATTACCTGTAAGTGTAAAGCAGGAAGCCTTCAACAATAAGAATGTGGATT
Organism: Sclerurus mexicanus; assembly: GCA_013396755.1. Lineage (NCBI taxonomy): Eukaryota > Metazoa > Chordata > Aves > Passeriformes > Furnariidae > Sclerurus > Sclerurus mexicanus. The sequence goes on along the minus strand of VWZF01004150.1, from coordinate 373,223 downwards.
GTTTCATCTTCTCCCTCCTTATCTTGCAAGATCTGGGCATCCAGTGTGTTGTTGATCCCATGAGAACGTTCAAACTTGACTGGGTTTTTTATCCAAGCATTTATGGTGCTCATCATAGCTTCCATATCTAATGCACTAATCACTAAGACAAAACAGACAACCATCATTAAGCAGCAATTAAATATTATCTAATAATAGTGTCAGTACAAAACAATGCACATACAGAATGAAAATACTTGAGGTTTTTGAGTTATGCATTGATAACATTGTAAAAAAGGCTTACCATCATACTGTTTAAAACCATCTTCAACTTCTATTTCATCATGGGGCTGAAACAGTAATAAAAAAAAAAAAGAAACCTACTCGGTCAGGACAACTACCGAGAAGCTCAATACCTATTTCAAAGCAAAATACAAGATCCATACCCTGAAGCTACCAAAAAAAAAATACTCTTAACCCTCCACCAGGTTCCTTTGCATGCAGATAAAAAGCAGCAGTATGAGGCTCAGATAAAGCCGCACGCTGCTCTATCTTCCCACGACACCAGCTCCTCGGCGGGCCCGGAGCGCTGTGTGTGCCGTGCCGGGC
>VWZF01004150.1:240992-371602 GCA_013396755.1 Sclerurus mexicanus | reverse complement strand
GGGCGCCGCGCTGAAGGTCCCGGCGGGGCCCGGGCGGGTCAGCGGGGCCGGGCCCGGGACTGACTGCCCTGTCTTGTCAGAGCGCGGAAAAAGGGAACTCATCGCCAGCTTTATTTATTTAATCTCAATTTATTTTTGGTAAGATTAATTTCCATAATTTACAAGCCAGTAACTCCGCTCGCCATGTTTACAGTACCAGTGGGTGGTGTGCCGCCAACCATTGCCTTGCTCCTCATCTTTTCGTGGTTTTTACTAATTTTCTCCTGGTGAGACCACAGGAAGATCTCAGCTGATTTCTTTCACAGTTGTTTTTAACTTCCAAACAGAACACATAATTTGGTGTCTTGGCTTTTATGAGTAGGAATGGACAGTTAGTTGAAAATATATATTTTTTTTCATTTTGTGATTAAGGTAATTTAGCTCATTTTCACTTTGAAATAGAAGAGTTGCCTTTGTGGTTTGGGGTTTTTTTTGTTTTGTTTTGGGTTGGGGTTTTTTGGTAGTGCTTTTTGTTTGTTTTTGTAGGGGTTATAATTTTTTAAGGATATGTGCTTTGAATATATAGCTTTGAAAAGGAGTAGCTCCTCATAGGCTATACCCAAATTCCTTAGGTTAAAAATACCAACATACCTCGGTTAACAAAGGTCTCAAGTAAAACCCTATTCTCAGCTTTCTGTGAAGATCCAGGATGGCAGAAGACCAATATGTGCATTCATGCCATACAATAGCATTATTGCATAGTTTGAAGACTGCGTCCCAAACTCAGTTTGGAATCTGTACATACACTGGTAAAATCAGGATGTTACTTGCAAGCAGTTCAGATCACTCTACAGCAGGACTTTAGCTCTTTGGCTCCAAGGTTCTTCCAAAGCCTTGGTCATTTATTGTTTTGTCATCTTCACCTTTACCAAGCAGGATGCACTCTTGAAGTTTCATGCTCAAAACCAATATTCAAAGTACAAGTTCTGCTGGGGTGTTTTACCACACCCCACTATTCAAATATGTAAACATACAACTGTTTGAGGACTTTAACAGGATATCAAATGAGCAAAGGATAACGAACAAATTAGAAGCACAGTGGCAATTAGGCTGAAATATGCTTCTCACATCAACTCAGTACTGATAGATCTGGAATGAAAAAGACAACTGGACTCAGCAGTTATCACAGTTTAACACTGAATTGGGGCAGGGTGTGCAGCCTGTGCCTGATGTGTGATAATACACACCAGTTGTGTCCTCATTGTCCCTCACTAACAGCCCGAGCCAAGGATTTTATATTACCAGACCTTGAGTCTAAAGGCCAGTTGGGAAGAATAAACATGTTTAATGATGTTATTTATCAAGATTACCCTGCAAAAAGAATTCTCTTGTTTTATTTTGGGCAAATATTTTCCACTGATGTTTTGAATACTTTATAATACACAGCAATGGTAGAACAAATTGAGTGTTATGCTCAGGAAAGTGTATCTGAACCTTCACCGAGCTCTGGGGCGCTTTAAGGCTGCGGGCTCCAGAAGGGCTGTGCATCCTGCCATCTCATCTAGCATCCGTGTCTGCGCGTGCTAGCCATTTCCCAGGCCCTTTGTCCCCTCTCCTCGATGATACTGCTGCCATGGTGAAAAACAGAGGGAAAGAACAACAGGATATTGTCCCATTCTACTCTGTGTGCCAACTGTGACAAAATGTTGTTTTCTCCTCGGTTTGGGGGTTCTTGTTGGCTTTTACTAGTCTTGGGCGAGCCCAAACGCATTAAGATGTTTTTAAAATTCTTCCAGTTAGCGTGGAGACCTTGATTCTCTGGGAGCAAGGTGATGTCCCGTGCCCTGGCGCAAACATTCCTGTCCTGGGGGATGGTTCCCTGACTCACGCAGAGGAAAAGAAGCGTTCTGCTGTCAAACACAACAGGAAGACGCTGAGCACGCTGTGTGCCAGGGGGACACCTGCAGAGCTGCCGCAGGGGTGGAAGTGAGCCACGGGCTGCACGGAGAGCGCTCGGAAAACTGCTCGGCTGCACAAATCTGACGCCAAAGCAGGGCGCTATTTTTGGTCTCCGCTCTGCTTCTGTGACACCTGTGGGCTCGCGTGAAGCGCACGGCAGACCCGAGCAGCAGCAGCACCTCCCGGAGCCGCCGCAGGGCAGGGGATCGCAGCGGAGCGCTCTCGCTTAGCCAGCAGCACTAATTATAGCCCGGGAAGAGGAACTGCAAACGTGCTGGAATCGCCCAGAAGGGAGCTGGCCGTGCGCCAGCGCTCGAATGAGGACACAGCATCCCGTGGGGACTCCCTGGGAGCAGCAGGCGCCCCCGAGGAAGGCACGCAGCCCCACCGAGGGAGATGGACGTGCGGGAGGTAGGGCAGGACGGCGGGAGGCGCTCAGCCGCTGCTGTGGGATGGGGACGTGGTCATCTCAGTCTGCTTTCAAAACAGGCTATCACTGCAGAGTGGCACGCTTTATGATTTGTAAGAAAATCTTAGCTTTGATATGGTCTCGTTAACACGCAACAAACCCCAGAAATATGCATGTGAAGTGATAGCAAAAGCTTCGGCTTCTGCATGTTCTTATGGTTGTGTGGGCCACTGTCCCTTCTGGTGGTGATAAAGACTGTTGTGAGAGGGAGAGGTGAGGTGAAAAATGATAATTGAGCCAGATAACGAGTTGTATTAAAATCACTTGGGATAAAATAACATATAGCACATTCTGCAATACTGTATCATATAACTACCTAAACCAAAAGCGCTGACATAACAAATGCTTTGAAAGATAAATGGCAGAAATTTAAGAAATCTGCTTGATGTGTGAGAAGTGATGAAGTGTAAGAAAACCACAAAGATGAAAGAAATAGATGTTCTAATTACATAATTGTGGGACTGCATAAGAAATGCCTGTGAAGGGGGAAGCTTATGCTGTTTGGCTGTGAAGGCTTTAGTGGGGGTTCAGAAAGATTGAACTGATGGCGCTGTAACTTCTGTTAAACTGCAGACTTGAAAAAAACCCAAAACTTTCTTTGTAAAGGAACATATGTAATATTGTTTTAACGATCTGGGGTATGAAAATGTTGATATGAAAGACTACTCTATAGCCCTAGGTTTGACTTAAAGGAAGGTACGTTAAAAAAAAAAAGTAACTACTAAAAGGCTGTATCCTGGCTGCAGGGCACTTAGAGTCAGTGAGTATCCCGGCTGTATCTCCAGTTCCCGAGTGCCGTGCTAATAGTTTTGTACGTTCTGGGAAGCTCTGATGAGTGGTTTCTCTTGCTAGTATACAAGGCTCTTTTCTCTTGTAGAGGCTATTTGGAGTTGTACAAGGCTCTTTGCTTTGAGCTTTTCTATGTCTAAGAAGAGTAACCTTACCATAAGTAAGGCCAAAACTTTCTTTTGCAGCAGTTTGCAAATGTTAAGTGGTCAATGTGTTGTGGTTCAAAGCTAGTTTCTTTGAAAACAGTAAATAATTCATAAGTATTGGCTAGCTCTGCTTACAACCAGATCATGGACAGTTAAACAAGACCTCACTTAATTCTAGCATTGTTTTTATTACATTTCTGTAAAGAACTTACAGTACTGTCTGTGAGTAAATACACAGAGTTCTTATCCCTGAATTCTGACATGGACACACTGATTTTAAATGGACGCTACTATCCTTCCCAGGTCTGTTTAAGAATTCAACAACCTTGGTTTAGTCTTATGACTTGCCTATTGCTCAGTAACTGTTACAAAACTTTGACATATTTTAATGTAAATAATAATCTGTTTGCAGGTATACTGATTGGATGCATTCTGTGATCTTTACCAGTGAACCTGCACAAGTGATTCCTTCCTAAGCTCCTTCTAGGAACTGCATCTTGGTCCTCATACTGCTCGAACTCCCAGAGAAATAATTACACTCAACAAGACCCTATTGCCTACTGAGAAATATAATGACTGAATTCCTGGTTTGTTTTAATTGGTGCAATGGTGAACAGCCCCAGCCGGTAGGTAGTTACACAACTGTCCTCTTTAATCAGATTTGAAATTTTGTCTTTCAATTACAGGGAAAACAGTTTTGTTGTCCTGTTGTTTTGATTAATTTGGGCAAAGTAATGCAAAAGCCAAAAACAGTCTGTTTGGACTATGTGTGCTTTGCCAGAAACTTGGATCCTATGACTGTTTGCAGTTCTCAGGCCCTGACTTTCCAATATTAGAGGAAGTTTTTGCTAAAATGTGATCAGCAGTAATAAAAGTGACTTTGATCCTGTCTTACTGCGAATGGTCTGAAACTTCAGCCTTGTTGCTGTGAGGTGTAATTAGTGGTCAGCGCTGGCTATCTATTTTTGTCTCAGCTGCTTGTTTCTGTCTGAAAGCTGCTCATGTTTTCTGAATAGAGACCTAAGATATCTTCTTTCTTGTAGAAGAGGCGTCAGAGGCTGGACCGGAATATGATAGGAGAGCCAATGAATTTTGTACATACCGCACACGTTGGGGCGAGAGAGATGAGTAGTGACTACACATCAGTAAGTGTGTGCCTCTTGGATATGCAGAAATCTCTCCTCAGTAACCTGTAGAGCAGGTAGCTAATAAAATACTACATAGTTGTAAGAGAGAGAGAAATCTGACCTTTTTTTTTGTTTTTAAATCAATAGAATAGCATCAGAACAGAACTGTCTTTTGGTTTGTAAACATGAGATACTGCAGGAGATACACTCAGCAAGAAGTGCTCTTGTCCTCAGTATCTTTACATATGATGAGAACCTTTTGGATACAGATTTTGTGGATGCACTTGATACTAGGACCAGATAAGACATCACCTTGAAGTCAAAGCTGTGCCAGTGTGAGGGATGTAAGAATAAGTGGATTTTGGATAGCAAAACACAACTCATACATTGACTTAAAATAGTATTTAACAATCCTGGGTTTAGTTGTTATTTCTCCGTACTACAGCTGGCACTGTAAACATATGGCCCATCTGTCTTTTCAAACTGATGCTTTTAATAATTGCTCTGGCAACCAGAATTTACAAGATGCATGTTCTAATAAACTTTTTTTCTAGGCTGTATCAATTCAGGACCAAATGAAGTCTAAAGGTGGCTACACAAATAGCATTCCTGCAACTGTTGAGATATAGGAAACTGAAAGAAGGCTGAAATCTGCTCTTTCTTATGAGGACCCCCTGGACTGTGCTTTCATATTCTCTAAAACCTCTTTATCATGGAGTAGGGAGAGTACTTGAATAGGTCAGTACAAGCTTTGGTGTTCTTTGCACTGTATATTCTGAAGGAGTTACTGTAAATTATCCTTAAGATGGTCTGATATAGGAGTGTTGTAGTACCAACTGTAATTTGTCTCTGCGGATGACTTCCTAGCTCTGTCCCAAAAACCTCACCAAGTTGTCTTGTAGGATGGGATTTGAAAGCAGTATGAATTGTCTGGGATTTTGGTCCCTGTCTTTTTCTCCCCTCTAGAAATGCAGAGGTTGATTTAACTGGAAGATATCGCATGTTTTAACTTCTAACATGGGCTAAACTGAGTTGCCAAATACGGTCTTGTAGTTTTCATATAACTTGGGACCTGTTTTTTTAGATGTTTTACAAACTAATGCATAACTCTGGTATTTTTTAATGTCTTTTGATGATGAACAAATGCTAATGTCATATAGTTACTTGAGTCTGCAGAATGCACTGAAACTTCTGCCTTGCCATGATAACATTTTCGTAGCTCAAAATAGAGGTTTTGCAAACATACTGACTCTCAAATGAGATTTAGAACAACAGATGTGTCTCAATGACTGGGCTGCCTCCCATCCACACACTGGTGTGACTGGCAGGTATTACTGAAACACAGCTAATGGTACCCACCAGTTAACTTCAAGTGGTGCTGCAATATGCTCACAACTGTGTGTTAGTTTTGCATGACTACCATTGAATTTTAAACTAAATGTGTATAAGATCACTCTCTTTGTTATCTATCTGTGACAGTAACCTTACAGGACTTCAAGGGATATCTTGCTGGTCCTTCTGGCTCTTTAATTTCATGACCGTTTGTTTGAGATGAACAGAATTTTTTCTTGCTTGTGGTTTAAGTGATACAGCCATGTGAAGGACACATTTAAAGAATATTGCGAAAAGTTGCACGGGAATATTAAATGGAAACAGTGTCTTGCAGAGGTCCAGCACTTCATAAATATTTAAATAAATAGCCATAAATATTTAGACATACTCAAGCAACAGTTTTTTACTTAGTTCTTATTCATCTATTTAATGAGACAACAAAATTGCTGAAGTAGAGCTAGGTTTTACTTTTACACAATTACTGACACAACTGACAACTCTTCCCCAGTCCAAAATTTTTATGACTACCAGTGTAGAAATGCAGGAAATCTGCATGCTGTCATGGGATTAACCAAATACAAGCATTTCAATTGCTGCCATATCAGCACCAGTTATGCTGGAAGTCACTGGGACCCTTTCCTTGCTCTAGGCAGAAGATCAGTATTGAACTCTTCCATTTAAATAAAATATCTAGCTGGCAAATCTTTTAACTTCTTTGATTCTGTTTGTGACTTGTAATACTTTTTAAATCTAAACTGCAGGCTTTGCTGAATTGTCAGGCTGCCTTTTGTGAGTATGCCAGGGAACTTAAAACATGAAAGGTAGCTCTGTGTTCCTGTATGTGTTCAAAAAATAACTTTTCCCCTCCCCCCTATTTCATCTCTAAGGGCCAAAGAGGAAGAGGGAGTATTACTATCTGTAATAGCCAACAGCTGATCATAGCATTCTGTAACCACAGAACAGAAATCTGATATCCGTGTCTTGCTGGAGCCTCACTCTTGAATTAGAATGCATGTCAAATTTTAATATATTTTAAAATTAGCATAGTTAGCTGTACATTTCGGTTTTGAAAGTCTTTCCTATTTCTGTCTTCTAACTTCAGATGTATTCCAACCACCTAGTTAAGATACAGAGTTTAAAGAAGCTAAATTCTGTATACTGTTGAGGAAGCATAAAGTGGCCAAGTTGTTTTAAAGAATAGATTCTAACTCAGCTGCTATTATATTGAGTTCATGTATTCAATCATTCAATCACCTGCCCAGAAAAAATGGTGGTAGGGCAGCTGTCATGAAGAAAATGGGTTGTGTTTTGTTAACACTGTAAAAAACCAAACTGATCAGGAGCTAGGGTTTCCCAAAGACCCCTTTGGTAGATTTAAGATTGGTGATGTAACCAGAAATGAAGGAGTTGGTGATCTTGTTGGTTCTTGTCTCTAAAAATAAATCAAGTAGAATTTATTATTAAACCTTTATTTAGAGAAAAATCCTAATTTTCATCATGTAAACCAAGTAGCACTATCTGGTGTAAAACTAACCTATTTTCTTTCCTCAGACTATAGATTATTATATAGGGCGATAATAAAGTGCCACATCATTAAAATGAAATGTTTTGCTATTGCATTAAGAATACCATTACTTAAAAAAATTGAAACAAAACCAAAACGTCTTAGCATCTAAGTATTTTTTGCTCTATATTTAGAAACCTTATGTAGCTGTAATCTGACATGTAACTCAGTATAAATCTTAGTTATAATAAATATGTTGAACTGGGCACTTGCACTCTTTTCATATTGTGGAAAATTGTGATATTTTCTCTGCACTGAAAACGTGTCGGTTTAGTGCATGGATCAGCATGACTTGAACTTTTACTGCAAAATACCAAATTTCTCCACTAGAGAGCACAGTTTTATATCACCTTCTCTATTCTATGCAAGCTCTTACTCCATTGTGGGGTTTGGTGGTTTGTTTGGTGGGTTTTGAACTTATCTGGAATAAAATACAGACAAAATACCGATTGATCAAACTTTTTTACTACATTGTAGACTGTGAAGTCCTTATATCGAGACAATCAAGTAACGTTACTGCTCTGATTTGGTGGCATTTTGTGGGGGTTTTTTGTAGTTGGAAGGAAAGTAACTTGCAAGCAGAGCAGGATCAAGTGCTTTGTATGTGCTCTGTTAGGGTCTCAGTGTTGTTTGCTTCCTTAAAAAAAAAATTGTCATGGGAGGGGAGTTATTTTCAGTACTGCCTGTCTTATCCCTTGCTGTCCCTGCTAGGCTTCACTGACTGTCCCATAATGCTGCATAAACCTATGGTCAGTATACAGAAAAGGTATTTGGCTTTTCCACAACCTAGTATGTCTAATATGTCCCTGTAGAGCAGTCTTATAACAATTATGTGGTGTCATGCTGTGTTCCAAGTTAGCCTGTAATATGATAACTTGTAACCGAGGCACGTAATACTATTCCTTTGTATGCTCTTGCCATATTGGACTATCAGGTGCTTCTGTATCCTCCACTCTACACAGACAAGAAATGTTAAGAGAAGAGTAAATACCCTTAAATCTTACTATGCCAGCAAGAATAAGCACAATTCAACAATGTTAATTTCCATGTTCATGAAATTCATTATATTTACTAAATGCAGTTAAACTGAAAAAACTAATCAGATGTGTCAGTGAAAGGTGATTCCATGGCTGCTTCTGCCTGTGTCCAGATTTACTTTGCTATCAGCACTGTGATGCTGCCATAAAAACCCAACAGCTGAAGATAAGAATGATCGTGTCTGCCTTTCGTAATCACTGTGGAACTACAGGAAGACAACAGTGCTCTTTTACAGTGGTGTCGAAAAGATATCCTGTGGTGAGTGGGTTTCTGTAAGGCTTCCAGATACTTTGTGGTTCTGCAAACTTGTGCAGTCAAGAATCTCAGTCAGTTGTTTTAATGTGTTAGGAAATCACTGAGATCAGTTAGGCAGTTGGGAAACATGAGGAAGAAGAGAGATCTTCCTCCCTAGAGTTTCTGTCTTTTGTTCTCAGAACAAACTCTTCAATTACCAAGAGTACTTCTGAACTCTGGTTTAGTGGGTTATACTCCTGGAGGTACACTTTGAATTCTAAAATCTGAAGACAGGTGAATCACACACTAAGGGTTCATGTCAAAGGTGTGGAGTTCAGAAAAAAAAAAAATTGGTTTATTAGATTGCAAATTGGTTTCAGGGCAGAAAACACAGACTAACCATAAACAGAATGTCTTTTCTAAAACCAAGGCTGCTAGAAATAAAACTTCTTATTTATTATTTTTTAAAAGCAGAGACTTGCATTTTTAACTCCTTGCTACTGTAGTACCACTCTTACTATGTATCTTTCTGTCTTAATACAGGGACTGGATCAACAGAGTTTAGCCCCAGAAGTACCAGTTAATGCTTGAAATTCAAAATTTTAGCTGCTTACCTCTACAGCTACAGTCCTGTTTGCCTAATGAGATACAGTAAGTGGTTGGAGCCTGGATTTCTGCAGACAAACTGGCCTTTCTTCATGCACAGTAATTTATCTGGCACACAAGGCCCAGTAGTTTTCCTGCTAATACTCATGTGGTTACAGTGTGTGTGTAAAAGGTTTCTAGTCCTGTACAGAATAGGTCCTCTCTAGAGCTGGCCGTTGGCCAGTTGTTTCCTCAACAGACCTGTAAGTAAGTAAGCAAGCTGTGGAGTTACTTGAACTTCTCACCACACACAGCTCTGAGCTCTTCTTTGCTATGTGAAAGCATGAAGTCCCCTTGTTATTGCTTAGCTCTTGGTACTCCAGGGAAGGTGTTGGACAGGCTAACAGGTTCATTAGGAACTACAGAAACAATGAGGAATAGAAGTGAGGGAGATTTATCCCTGGAGCGACACTGTGGGATACATTTATGAGGAAGGAGCAGGGAGCAGAACCTGCACATGTTGACATTTATTATCTGCAATGCACAAGGCAGCTGTGTTGATATCAATTGTAACATACCTGTAACATGGGCATAATTGGTGTATGGAGGATATTGGCTACTTAAATGCATGACTGAGCTGGGACTTTGAGACACAGATTGCCAATGTAACTAATGATTGGTAGTATCCTCTTCCTGCAGTGGCTTCCAAAGCTGTTTTCAGAAAGTATGGAGCCACCCAGAAAAGTAGCTCTGCTTTCAGTAGTTGCACACTGATGTCACATATATGTTTAGGAGACAAGATGGCTTTTTCTTTTTTTTCTGCTGTATGTGAGGTTGCAGATGTTCTAAGTGCTGAGGCCTGCTGCACCCAATGGAATACAAACCAAATAAAATAGAGTGAATACAAAACAGCAGTAGTAAAAGGATATTTGCCTTTGATCCCCTGTGCTGCCAAAACTTCAGGGAAATTAGTTAAAGCCATTCAGATTCCAGGTGTTGGGAGGATATGAACAGGTTGGAGTGAAAGGTCATGAAGATTTTCTCGTGTCTGAAGAGGTTTGGGTGACAGTCTGTGGACTCTCTGCAAGCTGAGATGCTGAGAGGCCACCACGGCTACACCAGATTTCCATTAATACCTTTTATTCTTGTGCTATGTAGAGAAAGGAAAGATAAAAGAAAATAGGGAAAGCACTTTGAATAGGCAGGGATGTTACTAGTGTATGTTGTGCCAGAAAAGCTCCCAACTTGACATGTTTGATACTGAGGCTGCTGTCTAAGCCTGGGAACTTAGAGATGTTCAAGCTCACATTATAACAAAATCCTGTGCCCTTTAGGAGGCAGTGGGGTGTGCAGGGAACCCATGGCATGGTCTGCTTTGGCCTCTGCACTGCCTAAACCCAGCTTATCTCATGTTGCAGTAAGGCTAGTGAACACCTTGTGGTTGCCACTTGTTCCATACATCGTGTTTTTGTGCATCCCATTAACATGACCCAAATCCTAAAATGATACCCAAAACCTTAGTTCAAATAGGTTCAACAGAACCTTAGTTCTCTTATCCTAGTTTTAACCTTGTTTAGAAGAGAGTAGTAACAGCTGGAAAAGAACAACAACTTTGAGGTGTCTGTTGAGACCTCTACAATAAATTATTCATGAAATCGAGGCCACTTGAAGCTCCTTTACTCAGTGAACCTTTTAAATTTTTTCTTGTTATTAAAACAATGTAAAAGGGAAGAATATTCTAAACAAATTTTATGTTTCCTCTGGTATTTGCATATGAATCCAAACTGAACAAAACCAAGGTTATTATTACTAAGGGCCCACCCTAATTCAAGGGTGAAAAAAAAGGTGAATTATGTCTTTTACTGCTTAATTGTATATATGTTTTAATATATATGTATATATATACATATATATATATGAGACCTTCATCTTAAGTAATGTGTAAGGAAATAAGCCATTCCTTTAAGCTGAAATGAGTATGATTGCTCTGGCTTACTGAAAGTTGAAAAAATGGACTTAAAATCTGCATTTAAACTACTGAGAGAGAATTTGATGTGCTTTTAAAGCTGGCACTGGCCTGTACAAGTGGATGACTAATTAGTTTTGTATTTCTTCATCAAAGAGCTAGAAAAAGTGCTTGGTTATAGGATTGTTTTTGTTTTATATATAGTAGTGCATTTACATGCATCTGATCTTGCTGGTGCTTAGGAAATATATGTACATTTTACATAATTTACCTGAGCTGAGTCTAAAGGTGAATGAAGACTATCCTGATAACCAGTATTTAGCGAGCTCTCTGAAATTAAGGATTCATAGATCTGACAAAACAATGGCGCTTATTCTACACATAAATCTATTCCTAAAAAATTGATCTAATATATGTAAGTTTGAAAGTCCAGACTCTAAATGAGCTGAGGCTGCATATTAATGGTGAAAGAAATATGCTTTTAAATGCAGTTATCCACATTTACCCTTGCAGTGTCTACCACAGGGGATGTTAAAACCTGACTCAATACCTTTGAGGATGTGATTCCGGCTTGAAAAGGTAATTCAAAAGTAAGGTTTACAGTCCTTCATTAGTGCATGCTAATGCGGCCTAGCTGCATAATGGTATGAGTAAGGCTTTCACTAGTTTCTTTCAACTAGTTTAAACATCACCTTAAAAATGCATTTAAATTAGTTATTCTCTCTGCTGCATAATACTCAGTGAACTAGGGTATCTCTTGCTTGCATGGGTTAAATGCTTACTGGTGTCCATCTAAGGCTGTTAGTACATGGGGAAAAGTTGCTAGACGTGCTTGTGGTAATAAATAATTCTTAAACACTGTCCTTTCTATGTTTTGGATCACTCTGCTAGGAGACACAGGTCCCATCGGGCTGTTGCACATGTCCCTGGGATTGCCATGTGTGCCTCTCTCACAGAGACAGCGGGTTTCAGCAACAATGTGGAAAACAGCAGAGGGAAGGAAAGGATAATTTCATTATCCCTGTGAAAAGGATTTCAGTATATGTCTAGTATTATTCTAGCAGTTTATTTTCTGTGCTGTTATTTAGATTCAGTTTCCACTTCTAACTAATGCGCTCAAAGCCTACATTAAACATCTCCATTCCTTAACACTTTAGGAATGCCTGAGCTGAGTTACAGATTTTATTCCAAGTTGATATTTTGGTTGGAAAAGGGATTTTTCTGAGAGTGGTGTTGCTCTTCTCCCTGAAGGGAAGAATTAGGGTGGTATAGAAAGGATACAATTCTTCGTGCAGATTTTTAGTATCTTACATTGATTATGGCTAGAGGCTATATTGTTCTTTCCAAATAAGGAACTTCAGGTTTAAAACTGGGGGGGAAAAAAGAGGAGGATCCTTTAAGCTTTGAAGTCATTCTTCAAGCTCTGAAGGTCTTTACAGATTAGGTTTCTTCTGCCTGGCATTGGAAATAATATATATGAACAAAATCTAGTTTTTCTCAGCGTTGAAATTTGAGAATAGGATCATATTTTTAGTTTTGGTTGCACTTTAAAGCTAACAGTAAAAATTAGAGACTACTGTAGTTGCCAGTAAAAATTACCTAAGATGTTTTCACTCATGTCCTAAATGTGGGCTCTTCTGTGCAGGTATTTCTAACCCACACAGTCCCACTGGACTGCAGAATATGTGTTCAGTGTAAGAGAGGTTTCCACAGTATCTTTAAAAATGTATCAAGGCAGGGGACATCAAACATACACTTTTTGAGAGAGAAATTTCTATTTAGAGAAAATTGTATACCTATTTCTCCTTGGCCCATTTTTTTTCTCAGCCGCAGACAGAGTAAAAGCTGTTGTGCTTTCCTGGGAACTCAAGGAGAGGGATTAGTATGTGGTAGGACAGGACATGCCTTCATGGAATCTGATTAAACACTTCTTCCATGCCTGAAATACACTGTCATGTACATACCCTTAGCTCATTACAGATCACAGAATTGCCAGATTTATTGAAGTAATCAGTATTCATCTGTCATCCAGATCTTGTTAGACTCAGGAGAAGAGATAGTAGTTGGCATAAAGTGTCATGGTTACTCTGACAACAGCACTAAAATAGAAGCACACAGATGGACAATGTACTAGCCTGGGTTTTCTTAAATACCAATTCTGCATAGAATATGAATTATTAGCTGTGTCACAGTGTTCCGTTATCTTTCACTGTTTAAGCATAATGCATTGTTAGACACACTTTTGCAGCCCAGCGATTCTACAAGATGCATAAGCCTGTTGTGTTGCTGATATAATGATGAACTGCAGATTGCCACTGAGGGGGAAAAAAGCTTGTTTTTTACCACCAAAATATCGGTATTGATCGAAACACTACTCATGCATAGGTATGTAAATGTTATTCAGATTTTCACAGCAACAGAACAGCTTCCTGAAAATTTGCCACAGTGCAGTCGGGAGTGTTCCACGTGCCTTTGTCCTTAAATTCACCCGCAGGGAAAAACCACGCGTGCAGGAATCTCCTTCCTCAGTACTAATACCCACTTACTTTGCGAGCGGCTCGGAGGACGCGGGTTACCCCCTTGAGGCTCCGATTTAGAGGTGCTGGACTGCAGGTCAGCCCCCACGCCTCCCTCGGCCCCCTCCCGCCCGCTCCCCAGGCGCGCCCGGCCCCTGCTGGAAACCCCCCCCGAAGGCACAGGTGTTGCACAACCTCCTTCGCTGGTAAATCGCGGAGCTCTGTCAGCCCNCGGAGCCCGAGCCCAGCGCAGGACCATGGGGGCGGCCGGGCTGCTGTGGGCCCTGCTGTGGGCCCTGCTGCTCCCGCCGGTAAGGACGGGGGCGCGGCCCGGCCGAGGGGGCCGCCCGGGGCTGCGGGGCCAGGGCTCCTCCGCCCGCCCTATGCCCGGTCCCGGAGCTCCCCGGCTCGGCTGGGCTGGGCTCGGCTCCCCGCTCTCCTCGGGGGCGGTTCGTCTCTGCGGGGCCTCCCGGGGGGTGCTCTGTCCTCCCGGGGGGTGCTCTGTCCTCCCGGGGGCGGCGGGAGAGGCCCCGCCAGGCCCAGGCCAGGCCGGCTCCGGTCACGCGTTGGGAGCTGGGATAATAAATCTCCCGGGTGCCTGCGTGGATGAACCTGATGTTTCCAGAGGCCTTTAAATTTTAGTGCGGGGAAGGGGGGAAGCTCGTGATGTGTGTGTGTGTGCCCTGGCTTTTGGCTTGTTCATCTCCAGTGCCGTTTCGGTTTCGCTGTTGGGACATAGCGGAGCTTCTCCCTTTCCACAGGTGTACATTGCCATGGAAATCTGGCAGGCTGCGTTCTGCCGGATGGGGTGGTGCAGGGGGGAAGCCAGAAACCTCTCTAATTGTCTTAGACAGTATGAGGGGCATATCTGCATTTAATGCTGCTCCACTACATTCTTTTGGTGGTGGTGGGGTTTTTTATTTGTTTGTATGCTTAATTTTTACATAGTTTTTATCTTGTTTTGCTCAGATGGGATGCAGAGTACTTCCTGTGTGGGAAGTCGCCACTGGATGTGGGACAGGTGCACAGCTCAGTCTGTCAGTGCCTTGAGAATGCCCGTGGGGAGGTCACTTGTGCCTTCCTCGCTGGTCGTGAGTCCCACGTAGCTGTCGCTAGTTGTGTGAGGGTTTTTTGAAGAGCTTTGCTCCTTAAAACAATGACTTGCTGCTGCTAACAAGGGAAGGGGTTTCTGTCCTCCTGTAAGACTCCAGGCCCCATGTCCTGCCTCCTCCTTTGCTGTACAAGGGCAGTTGTAGCAGTGCTGAGCGCTGGACCGGGTCATTGTGCCTCAGGAACAGGATGTTGAGATTAGCAGTGTGGGGCGCTGGCACTCAGGAAGGCCACAGGTGTTTGGGGAAGGAGCAGTGCTGCTCTCCGAGCGTGGGCACCTGTTCCCCTGGGTCACATTGTAGGAGGGAGGGAAGAAGGGACACTCTGTGTGTGTCACAAGGCCACTGGCAGAACAACAAAATAATGCTTGTTCTGTTCATGGCTAGTTTTTCCCCACCTTTTTATGTTTTTGTGGGTTTTATGTTGTTACTTACTATGTACAGACTACTTTCTCCTTGCTCTGTACCTTTGAGTTTCTGTACGTCTTATCTATATGCTAATTGTGAAGGATGTTGTAAATATAGGCTTGGTTTGGTCTCTGTTGGTTCATCTGCCTGCCTGCCTGGTGGGGTTACTGGTACACTCCAAAGCTCAGCAGTCAGCCCAAGCTTATGTCACTGCAGCGACAGGGACATGTTAGGAAAGTTAGAGAGCAAGAGACAGAATGATACTTCTTCTCTATAAAGGATAAGGAATTATACAAGAAATGTTTAAAGGTGCTAGGGGAAGGAAATACTATGAGAGAACAAAAATAGGCAGGAATTTGTTTGCAGGTGAGGGGCCATTGGAAATTATCTGAACCTGAAGTGAAAGGAGATGGTGATGCTCCTTTAGGTAAGGACAGCTGTTTTGCCTTCACTCCACATATAAACATTTTTATGCTAGAGCGAGTCACCGATTGGAATCAGGTTAACCTTTTCAGGAGCCATTTTTGTGGCTACACCCTTAGTCTTTCTCCTAAGTAACAAGATTGAAAATGTGTCAGTAAGAAATTTTTACTTTGTATTTATACTGAGAGTAGGATTTGTTCAGTGGCCCAGCTGACTGCAAGGCCAGGTGCCCAGACTTAGCCCTTTTCTATTGTGAAAGAAGGGTACTGAAGCAATTAGGAAATAAGAGACCTTTAGCTGGATGCAACAGGATTTCAGTGAGGATGTTCTAAGTGAGGTGCATCAAAAGTGTTGCTTTTAATTTTTAACTTCCAAGTCCTGTCTTTAGAGCTCAGCAATGAATATGTGTGGGTATACATCATGCTCTGGTCCTGCCTTCGTCCACCTCCTGAGGATGAATTGTGTTCCCTGATTCATCCCCAGAGAGGGAAAGCTTGCCAAACAAAACAGCATGTCAAATAGGCAAGTAATCACTCCTTCTAGGTAGATTTACGCTTGTGTAGCTTTAACACTTGGTTTCCTGGAACCCAGAAGACGCTTATTATTCTACTTGGTGAAGCAGAAAGAGCTTTTAATGGATGGAAACATCTGGGGTTTGCACCTGTTGGAAGTCTTTACTGCTTTTAATTTGCCATTAGTTTGTATTTTTAGGTGAGTGCACTTAAGAGGGAAGCTTGATAATTTTTGTGCTGATCATAAATCAAGGAACAATTTATTTTAGCTGACAGCTGAAGAACTGTTCTATGTTAAACAGTTAATGTGCTCAGGCCCTTTGACACAGTTCTCCCCAGCAGATGTTCATGCGCTGTGGCCAATATAATGGATTCCTCTGAAGAAGGTTTTTTGCTATTCAAACCAGGCAGACATAAACCTCTGAAACAATATCGTCACATGCTTTTCTTTTCTCTCCAGTTCGCACTTGCTGCAGAATACAGATCTGTGAGCTTGAGGAGAAATGCCTCCATAGCACTGTTAATGGTTAGCGTTGTATATCTCACAAGTATTTGGGCTTTTCCCCCATCCCCACTTCTAGTTTAATATTTCAGTGTTCTTTTGTACAAATCTGGAATTTACAACAGATTGATTTTTTTTTTTTATCTTAATCTAATGACACTTCTTGATATTGAGGTCAGTTTTTGTTTCAGGACAAACAGGTGAAATGAGATTTCTCCCATTTTCTTAAGGTTATACTTCTTTGAGATACAAATTATGTTTATTTGTTTTCACTGCTTTGCAGCTGTAGCTGCATCTAATCTTTAATCTGTTCATTTATCCACTTAGACACCTGACCTCTATTAATGCTTGGGGAGAAGTATATATCATAAAATTATCAGAAGTTTTAAAATTCAGATGTATTAGTAAAAAACAGAAATCATATTGTGTGAGGGACTCTAGTCTTAAACATCAGTATTAACTACACAAATTCTTCTTAAAGTACACTAGTTGGTCTCTTTGTGTTTACAGTCACTTGAGAAAAAATACTTCAGGAATTGTCATATCATACCTTTATTAGTAGTGGAAATTCTAGAGTCTGCAAGGAAGGAAAGGCTTTCATCTCCTTTTGATGCACTGTTCTAATTGCTTTCCATGTGACATTTTAGTTTTTGGAAGGCACAGGACACAGAATCTGAAATCATTTGCCTGGGTTTCTTGCTGATATTCTACGTGGTGACACGAATGGTACATGTCATGAATACATTGTGTTTGCAAAGACGATAAAGCAGCATTATACAGTAACTACATTCCTATTAGTTTTCTACCCTGCTCTTGAGCTGCCTGTCTCTCATGGAATCACTCATTATGTAAAAAAATTAATTGAATAAATTCCTTTTCTCCTAACAGCTCTCTCTTCCTAACAGTTTTTCAGAAGAACGTGTGTGTAAGTGATATTCTGACCTTGGTTTAATTGCTGGTTTCTCGCAGGTGGCTGCGGATGAGGGGATCCTGCATGCCTCTGGCAGCACAGTGCCCCCCGTAACAAAGGATTACTGCATCATTTACAATTCTAAGTGGACATCTCTTCCAAAAAGCCTAGACAATGCTGTAAGTAGCTTATAGTCATACTCTCTAAGAAAACTAAAATGCAGGATGAATTTGAATCAGCTATAACTTGTCTTCAAAATTTTGAATTAAATAGCTGCTACACTGATTATTTACCATTTTGGGTCATGTTGTCCACTCCTCCCCCCAAAAAAATCTGCAGTTAATATTTCTATCCTTTAAAATGTGAGCTTCTGAAGTTTACAAAGGGGATACTCTCTCTGTACTTAGAACCAGTTTTAAATGCGTTTGTGTATTCATTTACTGTTAATTTTTTTTTCTTCAGTTGTTATCATTATGTCTAAGTTTTGTACTTGGAAGTTAAAGTTCTGTTTATTTGTTTACAAAATTGATAAACTGGAATTTTTTTTTATATTGGTTCATCAGTTTGATATACTGTTTAATTGTCTTGAAAATGTGGTGTAATAGGAGATTATCTGGAATGTATCATCATGCCTTATTGTATGAGGGTATTGATGTGAGGCAGAAATAAATGTTCTTTAGGCACTCTTCATATAAACAGAAAATAATTTGTGTTCAGGAGTGATCAAGGCACTTTGCCTTCCTTTCTGTCATTCATTTGCAGATAAACTCGGTGTAAAATGAAGTAAAAATCACGTGTCTGCCCCAGACATCTTTGCTAGGCTGCTTTAGTTAGTCAAGACATCCCAGTGGCTAAAGAAAATTGACAGTAATTTAAAGATAATTTTCAATATGAAATTAAACTTGAAATAAGGATATGTAATTTTTTGATTACTATTTTGCAATAAGTAATAAATTGTCAGACTCAACAGCTTGTTTTGAACAAGCATTATTCTTTGGAACTCTGATTATGTTGCAACCATCAGTGCTCTTTTGGCTTTGAAGCCTGGAAGTATCACAGAGTGTACACTGGATTCCCCAGAACTGCAAGAAGGGATTTTCCAATGTAACCAGTTCTTTATGTTTAAATTACAGGAACAACTGCTGTGAAGTTGCACTTAGAAACAGCCTAATTATATCAGCTCTATGCTGCTCTAAATGTCCCCCAGTATTGCAGGCTGCAGAAACTGCTGCTGTGATTTTATATTCCTGAATTAATGATTCATTTCTGCTACATCTCTACCTGGCAAACCTCAAGTTAAGGAGCATAGTAATGCACTCATCTAGGTTAGTTTGTAGTATCAAATTGCCTACTTTTAGCACATTTCTTTTCTCTGCAGACTTTCAGGACTCTGGAAAACCTGACTTCTACAGTCCTCTGCAGTTCATCTGAAGTTCCTTCTGCCTTAATGAAGGACAAAGCAGTTGTAGTGATGAGAGGAAATTGCACTTTTTTGGAGAAAGCAAGAATTGCACAAAATTTGGGTGCTAAAATGCTGTTGATTGCAAGTAAATCTAGGCTGGTAAGTTGCAATGCACAGTTTTCTTCTGCACTGAAATATTGTCATATCTGTTTGGTCCCATGCAGTGTTGTGCAGGGTGAGAGAAGCCAAAAACAGAGGACCCTGGCTATAGGTGGGATTCCAGCAGGAGTCAGTAACCCTCCTCACAGAGCACTGTGCTGGTGGGACTGGTGTTCTGGGACAGTTAGCTCTGTGCTGTGCTGGGTTGTATCAGCTGCAAGTATCTACAGCTGAATTGTATTGTTAGTCTCTTCCTTGTATCTTTCGTCATGTTACTGAATGCAAATACTTGCCTTTATCATTCCCTAATTTTAGTGTTCTGAACCCCATGTAGTCTTAGGTGAGACTGTTTTAGATAACGTATGAGAAAAATAAGCTAGGAAAATGGAATCCAAAATTGATAATGAAAAAAGGTCTTTTGAGATACTTTCACAGGTACTTCTATTGCTTTTTTGCTCTCTATTACAGCTGCAACATGTTTGTACAAATATGTGCAATTTATTAATTTGTGTAATCGTCATGAAAAATTAATCTTGTTTTAGAAGTGTAGAGATCAAAACCAGTTTTGATTGCCCATTGTAATACTATAAAAGCACAAGAGCTGTATGAATCCAGATGTGTTGATAGTATCACCTGTTTTGATTTAAGTACATCTGCCTTCACTGACCTTTTGGAAAGGGTGATGAATGAGCTTTTTGGTTTTTAGCTTCCTCCAAATACACTGAAATTTGAAGGATAATCTGCTTTTAGGTATCTAACCTACTTTGCAAATAGGCTCAACATACTTATCACTTACACTTTGTCTTTTAGTCTTCTATTTCAGATAACAAGACTGATTTTGAAGATGTGACTCTTCCAATTGCTCTTATAAGATATAATGACATAGTAGATATGCAGCAGGTAAGTAAGAGAACTTCAGCATGTTATGATTTGTATAAACTTAGGCATTTGAACAAATAAATAAAATAAATTCAGGTTAGATACAGAAATCTGTCTGATTTGAATGTGCATAGATACTGCTTTCAGTATCAGGTGAATGAGAGAGAATGATTGATTAGAACACTGAGAATGGGGAACACAATACCTACTGGAGACAGAGAAATCTTAGAAGTCTTCCTGCTAAACAAGATAAGCTGTCTTCCAGTAAACTTGTATACAGTTACAGATGCCTGACAGATGTGAAGAGCTACAGCCTGAGAGGGCTGTTCTTTTAGAAGCTGCAACAGTTGAGCTTGTAGCTGTGGCATGGTAGCTTTCAGGCAGGAAGCACCTTATCAGGTTGGATGCTGAGGAGGGTGAAAGCGTTTTTTTGTCTTTGCCAGATGATGGGCTCTCTCTTTATACAGTGGTTCGGCAGTATAGTTTGAGTTTCTGCTGGTGAGTCTGTGGTGAGATGCCAAATGCGTGTCATTAAAATGTGGCAGTTGTGGTATCTCCTACACTTTGTAAGCAGGGGAGTTTGTTTTGGGAGTATTTGGAGTTTCTTTTCCTTAATGTTTAATATTAGGGTATAGAATATTGCAAAGGGTTTTAAGGGAAATAGTATCTTTTCTTCAGTGTTTCTTTTTCTGTTGTTATTATATTGTTTTAGGTTTTTGATTTAGTGTTAAATAGTTTAGGTAAGCAGGAGTTGCACTGCACATGTTTTTCTGTGAGCAGCAGAGGTTAGCCTTAACCTGTGTAGTTTTAGCTTCTTGGGTTCAATTTGCAAGCTCACTTCACCATTTCTGCTCTTAATCTTCAGAGCTGCCACGGGAGGTTGTCTTAGGTAAGTATGCAAACAGAAACTGCCTAGATTTATAGGACTTTGGTTGTTCACTGTCTGTTCCCATTAAAGACTGGTACTTGCTGAGCACTGATGTGATTGAAGGTTTGTGATGACTGTTCTCAGTCTGCCACAGCTGTGCTGGATACTGTGGTTTGGTTTGGGTTGTCCTCTGTCTTCAGATTTGTTCCTTCAAGTCAGGCAAGTGTTTTCTGCTTAGTTGAGTGATTTTAAGATGCCCTACTAATGTGAAAGGGAACTAGGGCAAGGTTTGGTCCCAAATTGGTTCTGAGCCTTCTCTGCACCATTTTATTGCCCAGTTGTGCTCAGGGTGGTGTCATGTAGAGTCTCTTCTGTACTGCCATAGTAATTCACCAAAGCAACTTTGCTGGTACATTGGTGTGCCAGATCATGTCTCATACTGCTGTTGAATGAAAGAATTTGTTTTTGTCTCAGAATGAGACTGCCTTCATAAAAGTAGTGAGGAACACAGCCTAGACTACAAGTGATCCTTTCCTAGTTCTGATCTACTTTTTTGCCAAAGGCTTCTGTCATGTCACTGAAAGCTGTTGTTTTGAATGATACGTGCTGCTTAGAATCTGGCAGCCATTGTACTCTTCCTACTGCAGTTGTATTCTGGTCTAACTCTTTTTAAGGCTCTCAGCTTTCTCCTTTTAGGCAACTGAGGGTATCTAGTTTGTATAAGCATTCTTTTTACTTTCTTACAACACTTCCTCTCTGTTAGCCTTCACCATTTGAGACAGGTCTGTTACGAGCCTTGATAGCAATAGTGGAGTGTCACAGATCTAGTCAGTGGACAGCTCTCTTGCAGAGTTATTATCTGATGCAAGCTCTTTGATTCTAGTGCTCCCTGTAGAGGAAGTTGAAACTTTGCAAGTTTTTAGTAAAGAGAAGAACAGTAGGAGCAAAAGGAAATAACTGCTGTAGATTCTACTGTCAGTTGTATTTGTAAGATTTATGAAACTTAAAGGGAAAATTGGATTAAGAGATGTATAAGCCTTTAGGTTTCTTAGGGGTTTTGGGCACTTTTTTGAGTCTGATTTGTGGGTTTGTGGTTTGGTGTTGTTTTTTTTTTTTTGCATAGAGAATACTGTTATTTGAATAGGGTTTCTTTTCCCTTTAATGTTATGTTCCACTTCATACAACTATAATGTTTCACTAGAATTTAATTTTATTCCTTGTTTTCTGAACTTCCATAACTTCAGGCAAAAGAGTGTTTCTGCCTTTTTTTGCCTGCAGAAAGGTTATTATCTATAATTAGATAACTCAGATGCTGAAATGAATCAGCTTTCTTTCCATGTGGCCACTGTATTCCACTGCACCACTGGGCTTCCCATTCAGCCTCTCTACTGCCAGTTTGATCTTCCTGTAGCCAAACCTGCCTGGCATGTTCTGCTCTCCTGCTTTTATCTCACTTGCAGACTGTAAACAACTCTGGGTTTTTTGCAGCATCTCTGAAGTCTGTTCTCACTGCACAATTCCTTTAGATGTCTTGACTTACTTTGACTGCAACAGCAAGCCTGTCTTCCCTACCACCTTCCATTTCCTGTCAAATTATCATCCTTTCTTTGCTTCTTGAGTTTCACCTTTCAGTCAAATGGAACATCTTGGTTTTGCTTTCAAGATTTTTGTACAATTCAGTACCAGTTACATCTCAGTGTTCTCTTCCATTTTCTTCAATGGCCTCCAGCTGATTGTTTTGTTTACTTAGGTCTTAAATTTTTTAAGTAAGGTGAGTCTGCTTTCTTTTCATTTGAATCCATCTCAAATCACATTTGTGTAAAGCTGTTAGTAAATAACTTTCTGACACCTTGATTTTTCACTGTGTTCTGTCTGAAGCATCATGTCTGTATCTGAACTGTGGGGTTTGTGGTTTCAAGAGCTAGAGGAAGATCTCTGCTGATATCTCAGTGGACCTGTGAGTTTGTATTTCAAGCTGATTGACTTAGATATGCTTTCCTGCAGAGCAGATGTCTTTGCTAGTACTTGGTGTATTTGGGGAAGGCCTTTGGGCTAGAGGCACAACTTCTGAGAAGTGTGGAAAGAATGCAAAGAAGTACCATTTTGTCTTGTGGTATCCCTGTGTTTCTACAGCCATAGTATTAGGGGTGTTTCCAAACCTGACCATCCTGAAAGGTAGTATGGAAAGCATTGCTTCTTGGCCAATGTATGGGATGCAGTAAGCTGAAAACTTCCTCTCAGCATTGTATAGATCAAGAGCAGGAAATCATGATGTACATCTTGTTGGAAAATAAGCCACATAATTTGTTCTTAGGAATCAACTTGTGTGTTATTTTTCAGACGCTTGGAAAAGAAGTTAACGTGACTCTGTATTCACCACCTTTGCCACAGTTTGATTACAGTATGGTGGTCATCTTCCTAATTGCTGTGTCTACAGTGGCACTGGGAGGCTACTGGAGCGGAGTAGCAGAACTGTAAGTTTGTGAAATGGAGCTGCCTAAATTAAAGTGTGTGAAAACTGTCACTGTCATCAGTGAGAAGTTATTTTCTTTAATGTTGGTAGTTATAAAATCAGAAGGTCCAAGTGCAATTAGCTGCTTTGCCGTGAAATATTTGAACATTGCAACCTCTGAAAAATTGCCACAGTTCTTTGAGGAGCCTTGAGTAGTAGTACACTGTAAAAGTCCCTGAGGGATAGTGCAGCTCTTGGAAGGATGAATGAGTTAACATTTTGACAAATTACCAAACACTCTGTGACTGGCATCATAATTCTCCAATGTCCACAATAGAAATTAGGTATTTTAATTACACCTTTAAAGCTTAGTGATTCAAGAGATACATGTATAGTTGTATGTAGTGTCTGCATTGGCAGAGAGCTATACAACTGCTCCATCCCAGCTGGCTGTGCAGCACTCCTGTCAGTAGGAACACTGGGAAACACAGTTTGGTTGAGTCTGGCTGGCTCCAGATAAAGTCCAGCCTGGCTTATCTGCTTGGGCTCTGTGTGTTATCTGGTGGAGCAACAGAGCTGGGACAGCAGCAGGTCTAGGACTAGGCAAGGGCAAGGAGGCAGCAGCAGTCCTTGTGCAGGGAAGAGGAGGGAGTGGAAGTGAAGAACATGGCAAAAGCAGGGAAACAAGGGGTAGTAGGGCTTTGTGCACTGTGCTTGAAGGGTGTGCAGCTTTAAGTGATGCACAGAACTGTTTTTAGTGTGGGGTTAACTGGCTATAGCTGGCCTGTGAGAACATGGCATTACTCTGCAGTATTTCTGGGGTGCCTGTGTATGTTGAATGGGCCAGTGTGTGTTGCTACCTTCCACGTGTCAGTGGTGTTCTGGTGCTTTCCTCCCCAGAACAACAGGGAGAGAATTGTATGTGATAACAACAGCTTCCTCTTTCCCACTAGTTATGCAAATCTAACGATTTTAAAGAGATTAAAGAAGTAGAAAGAGTGGAGGTGTGTATGTTTCTTTTTTTAAAGATTGTATCTGATTATGCTTCTTTTTCACCCTGCAGTGCTACCAGGGTGTGGCTGCATTGACTGCTAAAATAACAAAATGTGCTGCTGTCTGCCATATTGAAAAATACCTAGATGTAATTTATTATACTTGTGAAAGTGCTCGTTCATAAATCTAGGCTGAGCTTTGTTTTAAAAGCTGCTTATTCAAAGCATGTCTTCTGAGAAGGTGATTCATCTAACCAAGTGCCTTGCTCCTGTGGGTTTTTCCTCTTTTGAAGGTAGCTGTTTGTGCTGAATTCAGCATTTTGTAGTAGGTCCTGGGATTCATCAGGAATATGTTATCTGATGGGCAAGTTGCACTAGTGTCTGCGCTAAAGAGTGGAAGGGCTATCTGCTCAGAGAACAAACGCAGCAATTTAAGTCTCCTTATTTTGCATGGTGAGGTATAAATATGGAGTATGTATGCACAGAAACTTCACTCTTAGTGAAACTCCCCAATTACTCCCCCTCTCTTTCACTTGCTCTGTAATTACGAGGTGTAAGGGTAGAAGAACCAGTACTTAGAGAGCTTCATTCTGTTAACATGATTGGCTTTTGCACACACTTAGTATCTGAGTGTGCAATACCCATGATTTTGATTTATTTTAGACATATTTATCAGATTATCTACATTTAGCACAAGAAATTTTGTAGTCAGAGGTGATGCCTTGATAGAGCTGAGTGTGTGCATTGTGAAAAGGAGTTCAAGAGTATTGGTCTACTTTTCTTCACACAGATCAGGGTTTTGACTGGGGCGTGCTCCTTAATCTGCCATGTTTGTTTTCTCAAAACAGGGAGAATCTGAAAGCAATAGCAAGTCCAGGGGAGAGAGAAACCAGGAGGAAGAAGGAAGAAAATGTTACCTTCACCCCTGTAACAGTTATCTTGTTTGTTGCCATCTGTTGTGTCATGCTGGTCCTACTTTATTTCTTCTACAAGTGGTTAGGTAAGAAACACAGAATAGTCTCATTTGACTTACTTTTCTATGTGATCTTATTAGGTGTCTAAGTCTGAAAAGCTAGGTTTCTAAACTAGAATGAATGTATTTTTTAATTGTTTTTTCCATGTGTGAGTTGAGGGTTGAAAAGATGCACTTGTTACTTAAAGGAGAAAAACTTTCTTCAGCTGTCTTACAAAGACTGTCCTGACATTGCTTATTCTGAATGAAGTAATGTGAAGGAGAGGTGACTAGTGACAAGTAAAAAAAGTGTGTGATTTATGTCAATGTTCTTGGGAGGATGGCAATGACAACCTAGTAGTGTTTAGAGTTTGCTGGATGAGAACTTTTTTTACTAGTTGGGATTCAGTGTTTGGTTTTAGCTTTTGTTAGTGAAGGTCTGGCTAGAAACCAATTCTGATACTTCTAAGTCAAGTTTTTGCTTGATGGGAACTTTGTCATGGCAGAGCCACTCAGAATTCAGCACTTTTTATCATCAGCTGGCCATAGTCTCCAATGACTGTATTGAGTACTGCTATAACTGTTAATAGTTTATCTCATGTAATCGTAGAATCCTCAAGGTTGGAAGAGACATTGAAGATCATCCAGTCCAACCATCTACCCATCCAGTGTAACCCCTAAACCATATCATCCATCAGCAGATCCAGATGCCTCTTGAACATGAAATATCAAATATACGTTGTGCTTGATTCCTGTTTGCTGCATTTTGGTCACTGATTCCCATCTTCTTTTTTTTTTTAGTATATGTTATAATATCAGTCTTCTGCTTGGCATCTGCAATGAGTCTGTACAACTGTCTTGCAGCATTAGTAGGAGAAATCCCATTTGGGCAATGCAGGTATTGTACACCTTTCAGTCACTATAAATGTAAGGTTTCCTTTGGGTATTTTCTGGTTGCTTCTCAAGTTAGCATGAAAATATAGGTTTGACAAATTGTTTCCTGTAGGGTGTGTGGGATAGTTACAAAAGAAAATCACAAGCTCCTTTAATAGATATTAAAGGTATCTGTAGCATAATAAACAGTTAAAATAGTTGTGGGAGATTTTCTGCATCACCTTTATTTGAAAACATGGCTGTAGTCAAATTCGAAAGGCTCTGCTTGGCTGTCTGAGCTTGGTTTTATGAAATTCTGATTGCCTGCCGTGTGTGCTCATTTTGCTCATCAAGGAACTCTGAAAGGGGGGCATCCTGCACACTTGATCTTATTTTGAGCAAGTACTACACTGTAGGCAATAGAGGGTTTTTTCCCTCATGTTAGTCTGTACTGTACCTGTGACGTGCCAAGTATTAACTTTATTACAAACACAACACACTGCTCATGTCATCCCTGTTTGAAGGCAGCAGTTACAGTCCTGACTCGGGTGGGATGTTAACAGTGTACAAACAGCCTCCTCTTGTTCCTCTCTCTTAAATATCCTGCAGGTATTAGTGAGTATGGCAGTGTCCCTGTTTCCTCCCCTTATTTTCACTTCAGAAATCCTGAATGCTTAGTGCAACTAATGGTTCTTTTTTCCCAAAAGAACAGTGCTCGCTAACCTGAAATCAATTGTGTTTGCATGTTACTTAGTGAGGGTGTTCATGGCAGGTGATCCAGTAGCCCATCAAAGGTAGAGATCAGGCAGAAAAGACAGCAGGTTCTGTGTAAGCTGCAGGACAGGTATTACTTCTGTCAGTTAATATCAGTTCAAGAACTGTCCCAGGAAATTGAGTAGGTGGGCGAAACAGATATTGGCTCACAATTTTGCAATACATGGTTACCCCATTTTTAATCTTGTGTTATGTGTCCTAAAATTGATTTTCCTCACCACCACCCTTTTGTGCAATCATGACATGGCTGTCCCTCACTGACATAGTTCACTTAATGTAATTGTGGACTGACACAAATGGGTTAAACAAACTCATCTTCCTGCTGCCTTCTCTGGATGTGTTTGCTAAAATGAGGACAGGCCATCAAAGTCCCACTTGGTTTGTTTTTACTGTAGTCCAGAAAAGGATTGGTACTGCAGTTGCAAGAAGAATGTCACCTCAATCCGGATGGAATAGCTGGGCAAAGGAGAAGCTTTTAGGATGAGAACCCCTGATCAGCTTAGGACCTGTGGTAGCACAGGTGTGTCTCTTGGCTGTTGCAGACTTTCTCTTTTAATTTAATTATTTCCTTTTAGGATTACATGTTGTAACAAAACCATTGAAGTGAGGCTTATTTTTCTGGCTGTGTTCTGCGCAGCAGCAGCTGTTGTCTGGGCAGTGTTTCGAAATGAAGATAGGTAAGTGGTGCGTTCTGACTTCAGAGTAATATGAATAATTGGCATTAATGAACTTCCCATCATACCTCTAATCCTGGAGTGTAGCATCCTTCTAAACTCCAATGCCAGTTTCAAAGAAGTCATGAAAGTATTTATGAAGCTTAACAAGCATGGGAGTAATAGAGAACAAAGCCATGCAAATGATCTGCGTGGTAATTTGAAGTTACAAAAAACTATGCAGATGAGGAAGAACGAGCTTGATTGCTACAGATTGCCAGAGAGGGAGGAGGTGCAGAGTAGCACGGGGACCTTGGGTCCTGTGCTTCCTGTGGGCCCGTGGAAGCACAGGACCACAAGTACACAAATATTATAGTGCATCCCAAGTAGCATCTTAAGCCAGATGTTCAAGTGATCAGTCACACAAGTGAACACCAAGGCCTTCTTATAGCCCATGTTCAACTCATTTCCTCTGTAGAACATTGATGAAGAATAGTGTTGGGCTTTAACCCCAGCTGGCAACCAAGCCCCACCCAGCTGTTGGTTTGCTCCACCCCCAGCAGGATGGGGGAAAGAATCACAAGGGTAAAAGTGAGAAAACTCATGGGTTGGGATAAAGACAGTTTAATAGGTAATAGATAAATCGGAAGCTGAACATGCAAGCAAAGCAAAACAAGGGATTCATTCACCACTTCCCATGGGCAGGCAGGTGTTTAGCCATCCCCAGGAAAGCAGGGATCCATATGGTTACATAATGGTTACTTGGGAAAGCAAACTTCATCACTCTGAGCATCACCCCCTTCCTCCTGCTTCCCCCAGCTTTACATGCTGAGCATGACACCATGTGGTCTGGGATACCCCTTGGGTCAGCTGGGGTCGAGCTGTGTCCCCTCCCAACAACTTGTGCACCCACAGCCTCCTCACTGGTAGGGTGAGGAGCAGAAAAGGCCTTGGCTCTGTGTAAGCCCTACTCAGCACCCTACAGCATCCCTCTGTTATCAACACTATTTTCAGCACAAATCCAAAACATAACCCATATTAGCACAACATAACCATTACCAGCACAATCAAATAGTTGCCTATTTGTGATCAGTGACTGGTGTAAATTCACCATCTTGAAACTTACTTTTGTGGCTTTGGTAGCAGTAATTCTTTAAAAATAATTTCTTGCTTTCCAAGAAAATTTTCTTGGTATCTCTAGCAAAATCTAAAGGTATTATTGCACTTGGATTCCAGCAGTAGTTTGAACAACCTTTAAAAATATACTTTTATTTTTAGGTGGGCTTGGATTTTGCAAGATATTTTGGGAGTTGCCTTCTGCCTAAACTTCATTAAAACACTGAAAATGCCCAACTTTAAGGTACTATAAGATGCTTACATTACCATAGTATTCTACTGGCATGAATCTGCAAGTTTACTGTCAGAAAATAAGATATCACCCCTCGAGAAATATATATTAAAAAATACAATCTTTACAATTTTTAATAATTATTAAAAGAAACTAACCCTGTTCTAAATGTTATGCCAGATTACAAAGCATGGCAGGGTGTGGTAATGGGTAGGTCTGGTTTTCACATGGGGATACAGTAATGGTACCAGAATCTAGCTATGCAATCCTTGAAAACCCACTGTAATATTTTCTTCTCATTTTTTTGCCAGTCCTGTGTAATACTTCTAGGCCTTCTCCTTCTATATGATGTGTTTTTTGTCTTCATAACACCATTTATCACGAAGGTATGTCTGTGAATTTATCTTAACAAAAATATCTGGTCACTGGGGCAGTGTTTTTGTCCAACAGATTGGTGTTTTCAGAATTATCAAGAAGGAAAAGATTACTTCCTTTTTTCCTCATGTAAGACAATAATGGCCTAAATTTTTATGGCAATCACATGGCCAAAAATAAACTATCCCCAGCTGAGGGGCAGTGTGATAATGAGAAATTACTGCCCTCCAGTTTTTGTCCTTCTTTCGCTTTAAACACCCATATATTGGAACATGCTCTAGTACTTTCTGCTGTGCTCACTTGCAGTATAGTATGAACTGTGTGCAAGCGTTACCTGCTTTTATTTTGAAGCAGAAAAGCTCCTGGCAGAAAAAGCTGACCTGTTTTTATCTAAACTTCCAGCTACATCTAGTGGACTTGTTGTTTGGGGTGTTTTTTTTACAGTTATTTGAGGCTGGACTACATGTTTTTAATGCAAAACAATCCTGAGTAATACTGTACAATACTTGTACATTTGCTTTGATGTTCAGGATTTTTCCAATCCTGAATTGTGTGCAGAGGTACAAGGAGTTTTTGTAAATGTAGTATGAAAATTTTGGTGCATTAAACCACTAACTTCTGGAAAAATAACTTTAATTTCAGAATGGGGCAAGTATAATGGTTGAAGTTGCAGCTGGTCCCTTTGGAAACAGTGAGAAGGTATGAACAGTCGTTTTAATACATGCAGTATAAAAGTACTGACTCTGCGTAGCTAATTCATAGTGTGCTTTGCAGCATAACTTTCTCACAAAATATAGCAGCTTCTGCTATTTTCTTATAAGTATTAAATACCTGTTGACTTGGGTTTGATCCTAGAGTGATGGAAACTTGGTGGAAGTCCCTACTGAACGCTCAGCTCCCCATGAGAAAGTAAGGATTGTATTTCAGATACTGGATTTTTAAATTATTCCCTCTAAAAAGACTATTCTTTTGGGGAAAACCTGACTGTCCAAATTTCTCTTTAGGGCCTGGATATCATTGTTCAGTATTTTATAGTTAGGTTAATAATCCAGATTTGTTACTCCCATTATATGATTAAATATTGTTTTAACTTTCTTTTTTTTTTGTGTGTATTATTATTTATAAATCTGAAATTCCAGCTTACCTGTTGCCTTAAGCTTTATCTACTTTCTATGTTGGTTTCTGGTTTTTACCTTAGGTTCTACCTATTTTGATGTTCTGCATTAACAATAAATTAATTATATTTAAACTGTTTATTAACTTAGGCAAAGAAAAAAAATCCAAAACACCAGGACACTTTAGATGAGATTTATATGGCTTCTGAAATAATGTTTTACAGTTACCTGTGGTTATTAGAGTGCCTAGACTTGAACACTCTGCATCGACACTGTGTGACTTGCCATTTTCATTGTTGGGTTTTGGAGATATTATTGTCCCAGGTGAGCAAATGTTTTGGTAATTGTGACTTATGGTTAAATATTTTGGGTTTGATTCTCAACTGACTTACAGTAGAGCTTCTTTGCAGACTAATTACTAAATCAAATGCAGCAGTTTGCCTTGATCTGTCAGTGTAGAATACAACAAAAGCCATTCTATTGCACTGGATTGTGGAAATGCAAGTCCCATAGATAAATCCAGTTGTCAGTATTAACTAAATGTTATCAAAATCTCCCAGAAAGCAAGTATTCTGTGACTTCATAGGACTTTTTTGTCCAAGGCTACCTAATTAGAGGTGAGGTAACAGAAAATGTAGTGCCAAGTTTTTCCATCTTTGTCGGAAGAGCTGAATTTTGCCATAGTTGGAGTACTGCGCAAACTACTTAAGTCAAGCATATGCAGGCAAAATTGCTGAATGTTGAGTGCGCATTAGAATTCTGTTGAAGAAAAGTATTAAAAATAGGTTACTTTTCAGTGTTAGAAAACTGAAAATAGCACAATTAGCTTGCTTAAGAAAACAAACCCTTTTAATACCAAGTTCACCTGGCTCATATTTCCATTACGGTTTTGATTTTCTGGGCTTACTATAGGATTTCTTAAACTGATTCTTGGCTTTCCAGAAATAAATGGGAAGAAGATAACACACAATAATGGGAGGTCTTACTATAAATTTTTTTTATGCTGCTTTCATTTGGAAGTTTGGGGAGAAAAAAATTCATGGCCAGACATCTCATTAATTCTTTTCCTTTTTTTATGTATTTTTTTTCTTTCAAGGGCTTCTGGTTGCCTATTGTCGAAGATTTGATGTTCAAACAAGTTCATCTTCTATATACTACATTTCCTGTACAATAGGTAAATCATGTGATATTTCAGTAGTGTTGATCTTCATGGTAGCTTTGTTAAAATGGCAGAACTAGATAGTTTTCTTCAGGTAAAGGTTCAATGTTGTCAAGAATCTCTTTATAAACCCTATTTAGTGTGCCTGCCCATATTTAAGGTGACTATTCTTTATGGTAGTCAGTTGCTTTGGGCAATATTGCAAATACAGAGCAACCAATTGTCTGACTTTTCTTCAGGTACATTAACAAGGAAGATATTGGTTTAAAAAAAATAATTCTGGCTTACTAAATGCGTGACTTAATCTAAACATTCTCCTGTTCTTGATTTGTGTCTATATATCTCTTTATAGCTTATGCCGTTGGTATGGTGCTGACTTTCGTTGTTTTGGCATTAATGAAGATGGGACAACCTGCCCTTCTCTACCTGGTACCATGTACACTCATTACCAGCTCACTTGTTGCCTGGAGGCGCAAAGAGATGAAGAAATTTTGGAAAGGAAGCAGTTACCAGGTAGGCTGGAGGCCATGGGTATTTTGTTGTTAACTCCTTTGAGTATATGCTTCTCTGAGCACTTGGTAATATATCACCTGCAATCTTGGTTTTGCTAGTCTTCCTGTGATCTTCTGGAACCAATAAGGAAAAGTAGTCTTTATTCTTAGGAAATCTTGGTTTAGGAGTTGACATAGCAAAACAAAGCTTAAGGGAGATGAAATAGCCGGTTCAGTACACAGGGAGGAAAAGTAGCTTGTTCTGGTTTTTTGGAAATCTGTTCTCATATTTGAACATTCCTCATCTCTCATCTTGATTGGTATAATGTGAGTCACTGAACTAAGCATGCAGACTCCAATCTTCACTAGTCCTGTATTAGAGACAGTTCCAAAAGGGTTGGTGATCAGCTGGAATTTTAGCAACTTTCCGTGCATCACTGGTGTTCTGCGTTGTCAGGACTGCACAGAGCATTCAGCAACAAAATAGCTGGGTGCTTATATAAGTGTTTCCCATCACAGCACATGCTGTGGGCACACTGCCTTGGGCGTTCTGCACCTCCCCTTGGGTTATGCCTAACACTGCCTGGGGACTGCAGTCCTTAAGATCCCACCTGCTGTGTGCTGACAAGTGCACCTTTCCCTGTGACTTGCTGTAGTAACTGAGTGTGCCAGTAGCCCCTGTGAGCTGGCATTTAGCATAAGGCAGACCAAGCTCAGATTCCTCTGCCTTTTGTTTGAGATCCAAAGTCCAATATTATTTGAATTGAGACACTATCACCTGTATCTAGGCCATGCTGAACTCGGAGATTGGGTAGTCTCTTGTAGGGGGAGGTGGGTGTCAGGTTGATGGAAAGGAGCAGCTCCTGCTTTTTCAGCTTCTGGATTCAAGGTTTAAGTGGGTCAGTGGAAGTCAAGGGTAATTCTTGTAAATGTAGAACTGCAGGCAGGCAACTCCTATAGTATTACAGCTAAACACTGTAACCAAACCTTTTGTTCATCTAAGTAATATTCTACTCCTGCTTCAGCTGGAGTTTGGCTAGGTGTGAAATTACTCAAGAGATTTTCAGTTTTAACTAAATACCCTTTTTGTCTACAAAAACAGCTTTTCTCTTTTCATAGGTCCAGTGAATAGAAATGTTCCTCTGTAGGTCAGAATGAATTTGTCTTACTGTGCATTTATGTATAAATTGGTGACTGCTATTCTAAAATAAACAGCATCACATCTATGAAGCCCAGTAGTTCTGGGTTTGTTGGGGTCAAAAAGCTTTGCAGTTTATTTTCCTCACTTGAGTTCTGAGTAAGATTGGCCTAAGTAAATTTGGCAGCTCTCCTTAGCGACAAAAATTTCTTGTACTTCTTGTACAAGCAAAACTCATACTTGAAAGAATTATGTTGCCATAGTAGTTATTTCGTGTCCTTTCAACTAGTTTCTTGAAGGATTAAAACTACTCTGAACTTCAGCTTGTTTTGAGGTCAGATGATTTAATTTCTAGCATGATTTAAAATGTTGATTTCAACCCCCACTCCACCACAAGTTAGACTTGTCTGTGATTGAGCACCTCTGTGTAACTTTATTAACTTCTGTTTTTCTGTAACTTGATGAATATTTTTATATTAGTTATTCTTCCCAGAGGGTGTTATTCAAGTTGCACTCTTGAAATGCTGTAGTGTTGATCTCTCATCTGTTGTTCTCTTCACCTAAGGCTGTATTTCAAACTGTCCTTACTGCACTTACAAACAAACATGCAAAAAATCCAAACAAATGAACAAAACCCCAGACCACCCCAACCCACACAGGCCTGGGGTTGAAACCTCTAGTTTTCAGTGCTCAGTCTGAGGAGGAAACATATGGAAAGGTGCCAGAAGACTGTTCTTTGCTACAAAGGTGGTGATTTGCACTGGGGCAGAGCTGCCCCATTGACAAGGGTGGCCAGACTTGTGTAGGGGTTTGCTTTGTCCTCATGGGAACAGAGAAACCTTGCACAGTTGTTAGAGCAAAGTGTCCTAAGGATAGGGATAGAAAAGCATTTACAGTGTATCAGGTGACTAAACTTCATAATAATTGTTCACTAGTTAGCTTTTTTTGAGTTTTCGGCTTTTCTGATTTTTGTTGGTTTTGTTGTATATGATTTTAATAATTGATTGAATTTTATTTAGGTATTGGACTCCTCCAGGACGCCTTTGCTACAAGGTGTGATTATGGCCTTCTTTTAATGCAACTTTATTAAATCATCTTATGGTTTCCCTTTTTTTTTCCCTCTGCTTCTTCTTCTCAGTCTTTTTTTGCATTTACTTTTTAATTTCTCTGAATAGCTCAATAGAAGAGGGTAGAACCGAAGACAAGATATGAATCTGTCTTCGTGCTCAGGTGTTTTGGGTATTTTATGTTCTAAAGGAATACAGGAAAATGTAGTATTAAGTACCAACAGGGCTGTGATTCCTAATCCTGAAGGCAGGCGTCGTAGGCTTCTCCACTCTTTCACTTCCCAAATCCCTGGGAGTGTCTTCAGATATTGACAGTTGGTGTTAGTTTCTCTTGTTACTTACATTGAAGTCCTTCACCTCTTTCTTCTGTGTCAGTGCATTGCCGTGAAAACCTGCTTAGTGCTGAACAGCAGTTTTGTTGTCTCCTATTATAACTCTGAGCATTACAAGTTTGCCTTTAATAACTGTGTCTACAGTCCCTCTGCCCTGTTACTGCTCCTCAGTGTCCTTTACCCGTCCTGTCTGCCCTGCTTGCAGTGGGAGCCAGGACTCAGGACGGCTTTTGTGGTCTTGCTGCTGCACAGCATTTGGACTGCAGTGAGGTTTGACCTTTCTTGGCTGTAGCTCATGACTGCTAACACTCATGGTATTTATTTTCACTGTCCACACAGCGTTGAGAGAGCAGTGCAAGCTTTCAAATTTCGGCTTCTTGTGGAATTTAAGCATTTAAATATAATCTTGAATTATAGTTGCTGGTCTGGAGTTATGTCTCTTTATAAAGCGTAGGGTGTCTGCCCTGAACACTGAAGACAATTTGAGATGGTGAACTCTGCCTGTGTCTGAAATTCACCACTAAAAAGTACTTTTCTCACTAGCTTCTTTCTTCTAATACAGAGTACTTCAACAATTTAAGTCTCATTAAAAAGCCTTAATAATAAAGAAATTTGATATAAGCCAAAGATGATATTAGGAAGTGGGAGGGGTTGAGTGCAAATTAAAAGCAGATGGTGAGACTGTATTTTTATAACTTAAAACTCTTCTGTCCTGCTGTGTGCACTCAAGTTCTTGGATAGGTTTGTTAAAATCAGTTTTTCAGTTTCTGCTTTATATATATGACAAATACTTGACCCCCCAAGATAGCTCTGAGGTCCCATAATTCGTGGCTGAGGTAATTTCTGTTTCTGCATAATGACGCAGTCTTAAATTCTGGTTATGCTGTATGTGGCTTTTTTATGGAGTAGTCTTGAGCTGTAACGAGTTGTTCCCCAGAAAAACATTTTAACTATTCACTGAAGCACAGGGATTTCTTGGGACAGTAATGTACCTACTTTCTTACTACCTAAATGGGCAGTACTGCTGCTGTGAAGTGTATAGTAAAGGTTTTTCCAGGTTTTCTGGCTTGCTTATACTCCTCATGTATGCCTGCATGATAAACTCATTTCATACTTATTTTCCAGTTATTGATTTAGTTTTAAAATACTGGGTTTTGTATCAGTACAAGCCATGAAGTAATTTTAGTAACATCATGAAAAATCTAGTTGACTAATGCAAGTTTGAAATATTCTCCACAGAACAGTTTTTCTTCTCTCTGTTTGAAGTAATAAATAACAGGTTTGGCATTGACATGTTACACAGCATGCACCTGCTGTTCAGTACCATCATTTTTATAATCACACTTTTAGATACTCGCAAATTCATCATAACTGGAAGTTAAGAATTCTGTGAATGCAACATCATCAAAGTGAATCTTGCAGGCAAGTGTGTTCAGAGGTTCTGTGTACTCTTACAGGGAGAGTTTGGATTGCCATTTCTAGTTTTGCTTTGTGGGAGAGGGTTTTTGGGGGTGAGTTTGGTGGTTTTAGTTTTTAATAGTTCACCATGCTGGGAGATAGGTTAAACATAAATGTGTTTTAGTTACAAAGCTGTCTTAACACCCCCCTCTTAAAAACTATCAGGAATTCAGATGTGGGAGCAAAGCTTCTAAATCTCCTCCACTTTAAAAATGTTCATCAGCTCTTCACAATGTACAGGTTTGCCTTGGCTCTTTTGAGGGTTAAAACAACAACTTTGTCCAGGATTGTAGCAAGGTGCCTTCATCTTGCTGCTGGTTGGTATTAGGATTCTTGCCACTTCTGCAGAGGCTTTGAGGATGGAGTTGTCCTGAGAGAATCTACAATGGAGATACATGTGTGGGAAAAGCTGCTTAATGCAGTCTCCTACTCTGAGAGGCACCTGTTGTCCCTGCCTTCAAGTTGTGGGCTCTTTTTCTATTTGGAGGAGAGATTAGATGTGGAGTGGGGTGGCTTTTTTAGCTTTTTAACATTTATATAAAAACCAAAACAAAAAAGAAACACAAAAACCAAACCAAAACAAATAAAAAAAGAAGACAAAACCCCCAACCAAACAAAAAAACACCAAAACATCCTTGTTGCTTTACTAGGCATTTTAAAGTTTTTGTTTAGATTTTGAAGTTAACTTAAAAATCTGATTATTGGGTTGAAAATTTAAAATTTAAATATATGTGCTATCTCCAGTATTTATACAAAAAAGTACATTTTTTGCAACATGCAGTGTTGTGGGATTAAGAGAAGAATCTCTGACTGTGGGATACAGCAAATTGTTGCAAACAGTGTTAATTCTAGAAGCATCTTGTCAATGCTTACCAAAATGACCTTCTCTATGCCAGCTGTTAGATGATCCTCCCTAGGATGAAGGAAGATATATGGCATGAGTTGGTGTAATGTGGTACTGTGGGGAGAGGTTGTTCTTGTTTTATCCTGGAAACAAATACTTCAGTCCTCATTCAAAGGGATAGTTTGAGTTCTGTAATTGTAGGGAGTCTTTTGCTTTGAGGGCCTTTTGATGTGGATTTTTGGTCACAGTGCAGGAGGAAAATTCTGGATATACTGAAATGAATGCAAAATTGTCATTAGCACAGGAGGTCGATATTCACTGCTGGGCTGAGTGTGTGCTGTTGCTGTAAGTCAGTTCTTGGGTCTATTGGCAAGACTGGTGCCTGCTTTAGTTCTTATTGTCTTAATTCTGATACGTGGAGAGAGGTAAGTGAAAGACCTTTCTGGTCTGAGATGGGTCACAGCTAGAGAAGAAGAGAGAAGTTAATGGGACTAATCTCTTTGCCCTGTACATAGACTTACACCACACTAAAATGTGTACAACACAACTGTGTCAGAGCCTGGATTTTTGTTGCCAAGGATTCTCCAGTGGGTGCTAGTAAACAAGAAAACTATTGTGTGGAAATCTGCCTAGCTTAGATCAGAACCCACACAGTGAGCAGCTGTTTCATACAAAGAGGGGGAGGTTTTTTACTCCTGGGCAGGATATGGCACTATGGAAGAACATAATGTGGTTTTCTACCCTTGGATGCTGAAAGCATTATCCCTTGTCCCAATAATCCTGCCACACTGGGCATATCAGCTCCTTGATGCTTTCTGTGTTTCAGCACTAGTTGTGCAACTTCTGTATCTTCTGTCTGTGGCTCTCAGCTGCCAAAACTGTCCAGTTCTTGGCCTCTGGTTAATGATGTCTAATTCCGAAGCCCTCAAATTGATGGTCTCAGTTTGTCACGCTAACAAACTTTATTCTGTAATTTATTCAGTGCCTTGTCCTAAGGGGAAAACAGAGCCTTCATTGCCCTCTAGCAACACAGCAGTGGGTAGGGAAATGGGGGGCTTTTCAGTCAGGACTGGTACAAAGTTGTCTTGTATTATTCAGGTGACATAATCAGTTACATTAATTGGAAAGTATAACCAGTCTCTAATAATCTGGTTTAGATTCTCTTCTGTTGCAGGACATTTCCTTTATCCTTTCTAAAATAAAAGGAAAATTTACAAAGAAATGTTACCAATAGTTAGTTTTTATAAATAATAACCAGTAGCCTTTACAGCCATGAAAAGAGAAAGCCAGTCTTTTCTGTTGCTTGCTGCCTGTAAATGTCAGGTCAGATCCTAGAATCTGCTTTCAGTTCTCAAAAAAACTGTCTTTGAAAAATTTGCTTAACCCCAGTTGTTTTTTGTTCTTTGTATTTAATAATTGAGATACTTCTGACACATAAGTTTAATTTCTTGTAGAGGACTTGGGTCCTTGGTTGGAGAATGCTTTTGTAGTGGAAAGCATTAGCTGGTAGAGTTTTGATTGTTTAGCCTGAATACTTTTCTGATCTGTAGTGGACTTCCTCTCTGTATGCTGCTAAAATGCACTCTAACAAATGTTTAATTATATTTCTCTTAGCTAACAAATACTTTGGATCAATGGGGGGAAAGCAGTGTTTCTTTGTGAAGAGCCATCTCTTTTTCCTTCTTTTTCTTTTATTTTTTTTTTTACATTTAGATGATGGAACACCTGGATTACACAGGAAATGAAGAAAGCACAGCACCAGCCACTGAACAGACTGGAGGACAATAACATCTGAGATCCTGATTTAACGTGGCATTTAAATTTTCAACAACTGAATTACACTAAATTTGGTGAAATTTTATAATAGAGTGTTTCCCACTCTGTGTGAAAGGGTTTTTTTATTCCTGCACCTATATTTTTATGGAAAATATTGTTAATGACATAAAAGTAATCAGAATAGACTTGCATTTTTACTGCCAAACCATAGCTAGTAAAACTGTGCCTTATTTCGATTTAAATAAAAGGATATTTTCTATGCAATTTTCCAACTGTGTTTCTATACAGTATATTTTTATACAAGTTGCTTGCCCATATCAGTTTGATGCGTGAATTGTTTTTTAAAATTTTGATTGACTAGTCAAGTTTCTTTAAAAGAGGACACAGTACCTTTCATAGGATTTCTTTCCAGATTTTGAATGCAACATTGGATAGTAATGGAACTGTAGTAGCTGAAGAATGAAACTACAGTTCCATTACTACAAGTAATTCAATAAATAGTGTGTGTGTCTCTGTACATTGTAAGCCATAAAATAAATAAGAGGGCAAATTTAGTGTGAGGTGGTGAGCTCTTCCTCTCCCCCCCACCATTGTATCACTGGCTTATGCCTTAACTGTGAAGATTGTGATGCAAGTCTTTGGATTATATATAT
This sequence comes from Sclerurus mexicanus, assembly GCA_013396755.1. Lineage (NCBI taxonomy): Eukaryota > Metazoa > Chordata > Aves > Passeriformes > Furnariidae > Sclerurus > Sclerurus mexicanus. Next base: position 332,274 of record VWZF01004150.1, on the reverse strand, counting down.
CACCAAACATTAAAAAAAATTAAAAGGGGGGGGAGGGATTTACACAGTGGTCCTGAAAACTTCCATGCAGCTGGAATTGTTGACAAACAAGATGGTGCGAAAGACAAGAGGTTTTTTGCTCCATAAATGCTGTTTTGGGGTGTGGAGTGAAATGTTAACTCTGGCCTGGTTCCTCTACTGGCTAAGACTAAGTCTGTAGGTCTGTATTCGTGGTCTTCATTTGGCTGTGGATCAGATCAAAGGGATGCGGGAGGACAGGACAGGTGGTGGTTTTTTTACCTTTTACATCTGCACCATACTTCTTTTTTTAACTGTTTTTGAAAATTCTTTGCAATTGATAGACAAAACAGGTTTGAATAGTGCTAGTAGTGCCTGTGCTAGTTAAGGCCAATGCATGTGTTTAACTTGTTTAATCTTAATTTGTTCTAGCTCTTAAAGACTTGGAATAGTTTAAATCATTATTTGCATTTAGAAGAGTTTGAGTTTGTTTGACACTTGTTATTTTTTCAGGAAACTGCAAATTGAGGGGGATTAGGCATAGAAAATTTGTATAGCTGTAATGCTAACACCTCACACCAAAGAAAACTGGAGAAGGCAACAACGGGAGACCATTGAGTTCACTTAGTGCTAATGTCAGGTAGTTGTTAAAGCATTTTTTCTATTCTTTAAATGTCATTCCTATAGCCAGTGCAAGTTCAGGAACCCTGGGAAAACAACCCAGGAAGCACATGCTGGGCAGTGGCGAGGGAGACTTTCCTGCAGTGCCTCTGCAAGTGCCTCCCTGTACATCTGAAGGTCACCTCTAGACATTTAGTTAGTTTGGGGCATGTCGGCTCAGGAAAACTCACCCAGATTAAATCTAGTTTACTTTAGCTAGATTTACTGTGAAAGTATGCTAATTAAGGCAATGGTAAATCTATATTGGCAGTTAACAAAGGGTTTCTGCGGATTCGCTGCTTTGTGTAGTTTTTATCGAGGCCAAACTTTGGTTTGCAAGAGCCAGGAGCTGACAGACAGGCAGGGTGGGTGTCAGTTGTTGCCGTTCGCAGAGACTGACCCTGGTGCCAGTTGATACGGGTAAGAACCAGTAGAAGTTTGCAGCTTCCCTAAGGAAACAGGAATTACAAGCAGTTGTTGTATGTCAGTTGTTCCCCGCCTTGACTTGAGCTGGCAACCTCAGGATGCAACGGTCATCTTCGTTTTCATTTGACTGGCGTTTCATCATAAATTACAGCATACCTCAGTGTTCCCATAGCAGACTGAAAACGTGTCTTCTGATGTGTTGTCATGCTCCTTGACAAGCCCAGTATCTGCCAAAGTTCACTGGTTTTGAAGAAGTTTCTGAAAATTCCTGAAGCAGATAAAGAAGTCATAACTTATTCAAAGTCATGCACAATTCACAGCCCTCAGAAGCTTCACAAACATGTAATATGACTTCTTTGTCTCTTTGAAATCTGCATGGAGGATTTATTAAATTTTCCACTATAAACAATAATGGCATTAGTATAAAGAAAGACCTTTGGCAATGTAAGTGTATTCAGCACCTGGCTGTGGAAGTTCTGTCTTGTTCTCTGCCTAATAATGCTCCATACCTGATCATGCCTGAGGCTTCATACACGTGCTGCAGTTTAATGGGGTGTAAACTAACTTTTTTGTTTCAAATGCTTAGGTGCTTTGTTTACAAAAATTAAGAATGGAGTTTAAAATTTTATATAAATAGTAGGTTAGTATTGACTACTGAAATGAGGTTTTATAAGTTCAATAGAACTGATTGCAAGACCTAGCAATTTTGAATGTTTTTAATATTAAATTTGGTTGAGCTAAACACTGTTAAAAGCCTTGTTAGTCGTACTTTAATAGAAAAATCTTACTATTTCGTTGTATGTTTACTGACAACAACCCCCTTCCTTATGACTCTTAAGTTATCACCTTAATGTTATTAATAAATGTTACTTGGAAAAAAAATAGTTGAGTAATTGCTTTGTTCTAACTCATCTTTTTCTTACTGTGAATGTTCATGGCAAAACAGTTAACACTTCATAATACCAAGTAAATTAAAAATCTGTGGTACACCCCCATAAATGTGTAGTTGGCAGTTTTTATCCACATATCCATGTTGTGATTCCATTTGTAAGTACCTTTGTAGTAGATTTGGTGTATTGCTTTTCTCTATTTTTTTTTTGTTTGTTTGTATTTTTTCCAAGGTGAAGAGTGGGGAACTGAAGTCTGTGAACTGACCTACATCAGTCTGACGGGTCTGATCAGTAAATGCTTGTTGCACAGCTGGTAGTCATGAGCTCTGTGAAGGTACACCTGGCAAAAGTGAGCTGGAAATTTAACTCGTGCAAACTTCTTGATGGTAACAAGCTGCTTGCACTTGGCTCAGGCGGTTTACTTATACTCAACTGTTAAATTTAAGCATATTTAAAAGTTGTCTTTTGATTAGTAATGCTTTCAGAAGCTGAAGCACCGTTTTATTTTCAAGTAGCCTATACAGCACATTTTTTGAGTGAATGTTTTATCTTTACAATTTTGAAGGAAATAAGGAGGAGGGCAACTCAGACTGTTATCCCTTTTGTCAGAAGTGAGTGATCAAAGTTCAAGGTTTTGTGTTCTTGATGGTGGAGGCTCAGGTATCTCTGGAATTCCTCTTATTGATAAAGAATGTGCAAGATCCTGTTTCCCTGAATACAGAGGGCATCAAATAGCTGAGAATAGGGATTTTTGCTTGCAGCTCAAAGACCTTTTAACCAAGAAAGTGTTTAGTTCAAAGAACTTTCAGCTTTTTGTTAGGAGTGTGCTCACAGGTATTCTGCAGTCTAGTTTCTGTTCTCTCTCCTTGCTCTTTGCTCCTCTTTTCTGTTTGGGGCAGTACCAGCATGTTTTGAAGTGTCTTGGCACCTTAATTTGTCTTGGACAATAATATGTTCCTCTGTTCCAGCGTGGAGACCATTAATGAGGAGGTTTAATCTTTTGGGCTCTGTGAAAACAAGCACAGCCAGCGTACCCACCAGCTCAATCCACCAGTAAGAGTAATTTAAAACAAACTGATTTTCTGCATGTCCTTACCTCTGTTATGGCCCCACTGACCTTCTGGGGTTGTATTAATTTTGGCGTATCAGCCAGGTTTAGATTTGGGAACAATAAAAAGTAAGGAAGGGTTTTTGCAGTTTAATGAGAGGCTGAAATGTGCTTGGAGAAAGGCTGTGCAGAAAGGCTACCAGAATATATCAACTTGTGTATTGTACATGCTTGGGAATACAGGGAAACTTGTCAGGTATTGGTACATTTAGAAGTTCAGCAGTAGCTCAGTTAATTTAATTTCCACTTTTGTTGTGATGTGTCCCTGTCAAAGCTACAAGAAAAGTGAGCCTCTTCTAATTAAATATTTCTTTCAAAAGGTAATGGAAGCTTAGGCTGGGAAATTGATCCATCCTCATGGATTTAAAGCAGCTAACTGCAGAAAATTAGCAAACAGACATTTGTCTGGTAAGTATTTCTGTGGTAGCTGATTTTGAAATTAAGTTTTATAAATAAATTTACATTATAGTAACAATGGAACCAAAAGCAAATGCATGCCCACTGGTACCTCTTTCTCCAACAAATGGAACAGCAAACCTCTACAGGACAAAGTGACACTTTTGTCATGGTCACTGTCAAATAAGCATTTTAACTTGGAAAATTAAGACCAGTTCTGCATAGAGATACTTAAAATTTTACATCTTGATTATGAGTTACCTATCCCTGGATTAAAAAAAAAAAATAAAGACGCAGAGCTCTGTGAACTTGTCCCCAGTTTCTAAAAGGCAGGCACCTCTGTCTCTTGCTGCTTTCCCTGCTGGTTCAGGCAGTGCAGTCCTGGAAGGAGATGCTGCATCTCTGCTTCTGGCACATGGGGCACCTCTATGCAGAGGCCACCTTACTGTCTGACCAACGTGCACCTTCTCAGCTGCTGACAAGTGAAAACAAGAGTTAGTGAGCCCAAAGATTACAGCAGGAACAATTTTCACAGGGGAGCTTGAGAAACTGTGAAAAATTTATGGGGGGAGAAAGTTCAGAAGGAACAAAACAGAGATAAAGTCGTTTTAGTTATATTTTTAAAGGCAGGAACAGATTAAATCTTGCAAAGGGTTCCCATTATGTTGCAAATGTATCCATACAGTTCCTGGTTTCACACATCTAAATAGAGAGGAGTGTGGCACACCCTTGGCACTTTTGTGCGAGGCTTTAGCCTTTGAGGGTTAAGCTCTCAGACTGGAGCAGTTTCCTGAGCAGGAAGTAATGTATCATATTCCCAAATATATTTTACTTCAGAGGATGGGTTGGCTACGTATCTCTTTTTGTACACTCATGGAGCATGTGAAAGGAAAAATCCCACATTCAGAACTGCATGTGCTCAATTAGCTCATTAACTGGAAGTCCCTTCCTATTAATATGGAATATTTTTCTGCGGATTTTAAAGCTGGAAAACCCACCCTCTCAGTTGCCTAATTTGCAGTGACAAGCCACACTGCAACGCTGAACTTGAGTTACTCGTTTTGCCCTCTGAGCTTGGTGTGGGTGGTCATCTGGCCCTTTGTGCTGCCATCAGAAAGCCACCCTACAGCCCTTTCCTATTGTTGGTAGTGATTTGCCATTCCCAGCAAAGCACTGGGGCCCCGAAGAGCTGAGAAGCCTCGCATACCATTCCCTGCCTCTGTTGCAAAGTGAAGGCTGAGTTTGCTTTGTGCTCTGGCCCTGGCTTAACACCTAAGGGCCGTGTTGTTAGAGAGATGCTAAGGCACTGGTGGCCTTCAGGTGATACCAGATCAGCTCTCTTATCTCCAAAGGCACAGCTACCTCCATGTCCCCTTTTTATGGTTATTTTGTCAGTTATTTTGTCAATTTTAATACATGAGCAGTTTTGTTACTTTAATTTAAAAACATACATTGCTTGTAAGATTGGAGTCTAAATCAGCTACAGGGGATAATTTGTTTCACGACTGTTAAATATGAAAAATTAACTTTTTGTTCATTATTTTTCTCCTACTATGTCTTGAATTTACCCTGAATTTCATGAACTACTTCTTAAATGTACAGCTAAGACAGTTGTTTCTTTTGATGGAATACATCTCAGCTAACACATTGCTCAGACTAACTACTTTTTGGCTTCAAAGAACCTTGGTATAATACAAGAAGATCACTAAACATTCAAAAATCTCTTCAAAAAAGGTGTGTAACTCTGAGGTGTATCACATACCAACAAAGTAACCAAAATTACTAAACAGTTTAAAAATTGTGAAGTTTTGAGTTGTATTTCCTCAGTGTTGTGAAGAGGCTATTTCTACTTCATCCCATTTTAAACAGTGTATTCTGAATTGCTGCAAAGTTGTGTGTTTGTAACATTAGTTGGTACTGGACAAACTGGTTTAAGAAATAGTAACACCAGCACTAGAGAAAGCTTTCTCAAATAATGGAGGGGACTTGCAGATCCCATTAACTTTTGTCATAGCTTGTTTTTTGCCCTACTTGACAAATTATTTGATGTGGGGGAAAAAAAGGTATCCTCAGTTTTTGGGAGCAGCAGTCAGAACATAAACTGGTGAGTTGCCAGTGTAACTGTAGGTAAACAGCTGATTTACCTGGATAAATCAGAAATGGACAAACCTGTGGCCAAAGGAAAAAAAAAAAAGACATTTGGATAACTCTTCCCCTTTAAAAAATATGAAAAATGTGAACTCTTTTCTGCCACAGATTACTTTAGTAAGGGACAAAAAAAGGTTTTCTACACAGAATCTGTTTGACCTTGAGTAGGATATTAACTAGATCTCCTTATCAGTTGGCATTGCAACTAATTTAACTGCTTGAATTTCAGCACTTACTTTGAATAACTTCAGAATGACAGCACAAATCTGGTAAAACTTTTTGTGGAGTCAAAGTCAAAACCAGGTTATTTAATGGTAAGTCATCTAATTTGTCATCAAGAGGAATGCTATAATTTTTTTTCTGTGCATGAGTCAGTAGTTCATCTCCGAGGGTGAGTAATCAAACAGCAGCATCCTGGCTACTGGATATTGCAATATTGAGATAAGGCCTTCCTTAGTGAGGTCTCTTACCCTTTAGCACTTATAGTGAGATCAAGCTACAGCTGGTTTTATGTGATGTAGAACCTATCGTGGTTGACATCACAAAGTTTACTAGTTCTGATTATATAACAAACTCAACATATCAAGGACAGACTGATATCTTGATTTGAGATAAAAAAATGAGATACGGGAACCACATAACTGAAGGACTTTTAAATCAGTTATATTCAATTTGAGATAGCAGAATCTTGCTTCAGGTTAAAGGTCCTTAAATGCAATAGAGTATAAAATAATGCTTCGTTATTTCCTTGTCATTCACAGCTGACAGCTGTTGATTTGGAAGGAGCCATCAGAGGAATTTTGAGTTGACTCTTAGTGTGATTAAAAGGTAACACTTAGTGTGACAAGTAACAAATATTTGTCCTACTGCTCAGCCCTCTGAGGCTGAGATACATCTGAATGTACAAGGATTCACTTTTTGGATGACTAACTCTGCTACCTTAGGGTCAAATCATGCCACATTCTGTATGGCTGATCACTGTAGTAAGAGGATACAAGGTGACTTAGGCGCTGTGCCATCCTGCCAGGTCAAAGGGATGTGTCTCACTGTGGTGCTGTGTCCTGCCCCCCTTCCCCTACTCTGAAGGCTGAGGCTCCCCCAGGCAGCACGAGGCGGAGAGGATGTTGATGACTCATTTTCCTTTCATTTTCATCACAAGCTGTTCCAGGGAAACAAATGTGCTTTCTCTCCAGCTAAGCTTATCGCAGTTGAACTTTCTAACAATTTGATGTCATTCTCTCTACAGTTTTGCAGGATCAACAGGGGAAAAAAAAAGCATGGAAATTCCTTACCTCAAGTATTGGACTTGATGATCTCAGAGGTCTGTTCCAACCTAATCGATTCTATATTCTTCTAAAACAACAGCTTGTACCAGAGAAGATTCATGCTCAGGCTGGCCTCGAGCTACTTTTTCCTAATTTCCTTGCTCCTTCTAGCTCTCGGGCTTACAAATATGAAATAGGGGCCAGCGTGATAACCAGGATAGCTTAAATATTGCTCTGAAATGAGATGAAGGATCTAGTCATAAAAGAATTTGCTCATTAACTCTTTGTGGGATGTCAGCTTTAGGTAATTAATTAATTAGAAAGGGCAGAAGAGGAAGAGAGGAAGCAGCAATGGCGTAATTTCTCACAAGTGTTTTATGGTGTTAACTGACAAACTCAGAAATCCCCCATTTTCTCTGCTTTCCTCGGGAAAGTTCTTGAACCATCTCCAAAAAAAATTTACTGGGCTTCCACTGCTCCTTCTCTTCCTGCTCCCAAAGCCAAGAACTAGCACATGGGAATTCAGGCAGGAACAAGTAGCTGCAAGATCAGCAGGCCTGGGACTTGTGCAGTAAGGGAGTGAGCATAGCTGATTCGTTGTGTGATCTTGTACTCAGAACTAAATTAACTTTTTCCTGGAAAAGCCAAATTTTCCTATTCTATGGAAATTGAGAGTCCTAGGAGCCTAGTTTTCATATCTATGTAAAATAGCACGAATTCTTCAGAAGTTAAAACAAGTATTAGGAGCTCCCCTGCAGCTGAGGAACTCCCTGCAGCAACACCCTAATGTGAGCTGGATGCCACAGTTGCTGGGGCTTCTCAAATTTGCACCTATTGTTTGCAGCTGGGGGGTTGTGATACCAGAATTTACAACTGGACCTGCCCTGCTAAATGGCTGTTAATGCGAGGATGTTTCTTTTTATCTACAGTTCTGTTTAAACTTGCTGATGCCACCTCTACTGCCTTTTTTTTTCTTTTTTTTTTAATGCTTGGTTTGATTTTTGATCATGCCGGTCTAATAATTGGAATGTGTCTATTCTGACAAATGATCAGGCCTGCCAATGAAAAATCAAAGGTTTTTAATTAGTTTGAATGTTTGGATGGAGTTTATACATAATTACTGCTCTTGTATGGCTGTGGCACTTAAAAAATGGTACCAGGACCTTTGAGCCAGGTTTAACTCACTTTTCATTGCAAAGGAAACATTGGCCTATTGAACTGCATATGTTTAAATAATAATTAAAGTCTTAACGTAATATTAGACATATATTTTACATGTAAGCTTTTTCTAGGATATCCTTAATTTTCCGTATTTAGGGAACAGAAATAATTAGAGCCAAACAATTAACTTCTCTTCCCTTGCAAGTGCTGTAGCATAGTTTGTTGCAAAAGATATATAATGATGCATGTAGTAGAAATTGTTGTATGAGGCTTTTCATTGGTGGTACCGCTTCTCCAAATTTGCAGATTGTACATAGGGGAAAAAGAAGGTTCCTGCCCTTGGCAGTTCCTGATCTAAACTGGAAACTGAGTTCTTCGGAGTGGAAAAAATTGAATCCACCCTTTATCCCCCCCAAAACGAACTTCCCTTCAGTCTCGCTCAGGCCGGTCCCAGGATTCGGGCACTGCCAGCGTGAGCAGGGCTGGCAAGGGAAGCGTGAGGGGATCTCAGCTCACGCCGGTCGCTGCTGTGCAGTTCGAACCAGGAGCAACGCCGGTGCTGTGCCCGCGCCCGGGCGGAGGTGCCGCCCGGTTACCGGGGAGCGGAGCCCTCGAGGGGCAGCCCGGTGTTCTCGCGGAGGGTTCGGGGCTTTGTGGCGCGGAGCCCGCACCCCTGCAGGGGTGCCCGTGCCCAGCCTGCCCCCGGCGCTGCCCCCGCGGTGCCGGCTCGAGGGCCGGGGCCGGGCGGNGGACCGGGCACCCCGGGCCGCTCCGCGCGGGGCCGGCCCGACAACGGGCGGGCGCCCCGGGCTCGGTACCCGGTACTCGGTGCCCATCGTTCATCGCCCGGAGCGGCTCCCGGGGCTGCTCCGGGCTCCGCCTGGAATGCTGGGCTGCAGCGCTTCTCCCCTTCTGATCCTTACACACGGTTCGTTTTTGTTTGGTTCCTACGTGTTGTCGTATACAGGAGAGAATGTAAACGCTTGGAAAGCGGTGTGTGAGCGTCTGTAAGGGAACAGTTTTAATTCCAGTTCCTTCTTCTGGCTTCCACTCCCTTCTTTACCCTCATAAGTTTATACCTTAATTCATATTTATGGAATTTAGAGCGATTAGTCACATCAAGTGCCTTCAAATAATTTCGAAAATCTAAGTGTGGGTTTCTACGGTCTGTTTGGACTCCTGGTTAAACGCCTTGTTTCATTTCAAATAAAGGTGTTTTATTTCACGGTGTTTTGTTCCGGCCCACAAGGATTCCCGTCAGTTCTTCCATTTCTGTGTGTATCTGAACTGTGTGGAAATGTGGGTTGTCTTTTTCTAGAACCTGCAAATCCAGCACTCCCCTAGGAAGCAGCTGAAAATGCAGCCTTGTGTTCTGACTTGAAAGAGTGCTTGGCGTCTGCCACTTGTGTGGTACTTGCTCTTCTCAGCTGAAGTGATTTGGTGTTTGGGGTTTTTCTTGTTTGTTTGCTTTTAGTTTTGGGGAGTGGACTTTTTGTTTTATTTTTTTTTTTTAGTTTAGCTCTGGTGGGTATTTTGGGTGCTGACACGGCCTAGAAATGTACAAATTGGTTTTAACCATCATGGATTTTTAAACTCGAGGCTCAGCAGTTTTTCTGGCACTGTAACATGTTTGCAGTGTTTTATATTTGCTGTGTGTTTACCAAATATTTTGAAACCAGTGTTTAACAGGTGTATTGCCTGAGTTGAATATAGGACATTTTATGCAAGTTCATTTTGTTAAAAATTTCCCTACTGCTCCATGACTATCTAGTAGCTTTGAATAATTGCTGGACAGTGTCCAACGTTAAATCAGGAATTATTCTAAGGAGTGAATTGTTCAATGTGGCAATTCCGGCTGTTCAGTCTTTTTTTTTCAGTGTGTCTGCGTGGGTGAGATAAGTGTCTGCTAGATCATCCTTCATACCTTCTGGTATGAAGCCATTCTTGATTTTGCTATTTCAAGTGAGGGGGGAAAAAAACCTTTGTGCATGTGGAGCTGTTTAGGCTGGGTTTGGACTGTTTGTACCTTAGTTTCCTGATGTTGTACTTTGATATTTTTTTTCCTTGCTTGAGCTGAGAGTGGGAAGGGTAATGTTCACTTGTCGTACAAAGGCACCTTGAAACATCACCTTGTGTTTGACAGTTATCTCACTTACTTTTAAAGATACTGTATCACACCATCTACCTCCCTACCTGGATTATCTTGGAGAGAGTTACTCCGTTGTGTTTTAAACTTCCATTTATTGTCCCTTGAGGCTCTGCCTAATTAATCTTGCTGCATTACCATTTTGTCTTACCACATCAGCCCTGCTTTCTCGGCTCTGCTGGTGATAGGCTGCAGCATCCGAAGTCCTCTCTTTTCTCAGAGTTATCTTTGCCACTTGCTGTGCTTCCCTTTCCTGGAATCTTTGGACCAACACCCAAACTTTTCATGCTTCTTTCATGTCACTTCATAAGGTGCATTTCTATTAGCCATTCAATCCTCGTGGAAGAGTCCTGACAGATGAATATTTTCTGAACAAAACAATATTGTTTTGAACTTAAATAACTGATGCTGACACAGTAGAGTTTGGCCATACTGATTTGTGATTTGATGTCATTAATGTTGCAAATAAATCTTTAAGAGAACTTCTCAAAAACCGTGTCTGGAGGGAGATGTTCTTAATGTCTAAATTGGTGTTCTTGATAGAATTTTACATAGTAAGTTGATTTTCTTTTCCAGAAAGACGCTGATTAGCCCAATTAGGAGTTTAATACATAACTACTAGCAGTGACACCTCTGCTAAACTTCTGGTGCTGTCAGCATATTGTCTGAAGAAACCCTAAATTTGAAGTTTGTCTTTAAAGACTGGAGAAAGGATTTTTAAATTGTAGCTTATGCTTTGAAATACCAAGACAATATAAAATTATACTCATGCCAATATACTTAGCCTGAAAAATTTATCTTTGTCTTTTTTCTCTTTAATTGATATTTATTTCTATTGGAATTTCTAATTTACTTCAGCAGTGTCTACTTTGGTGGCAGTATTCGCCTGCCATGTTAATTTGCTGAAATAAGTAACATTAGTTCTTTGTCCCTCTTTTATAAAGACAAGCATTTTCAGAACCAAAGGTTTGATTTTGAGGTGATGTTTCTTATTTCTGTGAATAATTCTGTCTTGGTGCATTTTAACTTTAGTGGTTGAAATTTCGGCAGTGGACTTTTCAGCTGATAAATTGCTGAATAATCTCACTCTGTGTATTTAGATAAGACACTTACATGATTATTAAAGGTATGTCACTTTTTGCCTCTGATACTGGCAAATAGTTGTGGCCTCTGACAAATGAGTCTATGAGCTGCATTGGTTCTACAATAAATAGTTCACTTGACCTGTGGTAAAACTTGAAAATGTGTTGCACGCTTGCTTTCTTTTCCCTGGTCTGCAACCCTTTCCCTCTATTGTAGTTTCTGCAGTCTTGTAATTATCCTGTTTTTGATTTAATCCCATTACTTTTGTTCAGATAATGAGAATGTAGAGGTGGTGGTGTCATGTTAATATATCGTGATACAACCTGTACTGAAAATGATCTGCCTAATCCTTGGTTTCTGTTAGTTTTATTATGGTAAGCTTGGCTTTTCTCTTGCTTAAATTGTAGGTGTTTTTATATTTCAAGTAATAGAGATCTAATCTAACAAAAGAACAGAAAAAGTAAACCCCCAAAACCTTTGTATTGGCAAGCTTCACTCTCTGGCCTGGCTCGGCACAGGATTAGTTTGGCATCCTTGCTGCTGTGCAGGAGGGGAGGTGGGATGTGCAGGAGGTGACTTGTCATTAAAGTCATTAAACAGTGTGGTCGAGCACACCTGAACTGCTGCTTCTGCCTGGGTGGGACCACAGACCTGAGCAGGGCAGCTGTGTCTCCATCCCAGCTGTTCCCCTGATGGAAGGAATGCTCTTTTCCTTGAGGAGTGGTGAGTTCTTTTCAGCCCTTACACCCATATTTTGCTTAGCACATGAAGTAGATGTGAGCCACTTAAAAGCAGGGGCATGAGCCACTTTCTTTAACTAGCAGGTTTGCTGGACCCACAGCACAGCTTGAGTTTGTTCTTCTCCCCAGCTGAAGAAGCAACAGCGCAGGTTATTTAATTGCAGAGGAGATTTCTTACTCTCCTGTTCTTTCCCAGAAGGAAAGGCCAGTGAACTTCTGCTGGTATACTTAAGTATAAAAAACAACAGAGAAACTGTGATAAATAACATTGTTATCTTTAATTGTCTAGGTTTTTTTTCTTCCTTCACAGAGTTTAGACGAAAAGTGTTCTGAACGTATTGAAAATACAGGGAGAAAAATGACTGTATTGCTGATTGTGGTGTTGATAGTTCTGAAAAACTGCCTTATGAGAGGACTGTAATATTGAACTATGGCAAATGGTTTGACAACTTATGCTATAAGGATGTTACAGAATTAGCCTGTAAGATAAATGTAGTGGTTGATTGCCAAGGAGAATTTCAAGTATGGTACCAAACTGGCAGCACATTGAAACTTGGTTTATAAGTTATGCCTTTTTTCCCCTCAACTAAAACAAAGTTCAGATGTTACTGAAGTGGTAGGCTTGAATTAAAACTTAATTATGGAAATGGTATGTTTTTAAAAATATCCTGGAAGTTACATCACAGTTATGGATTATTTAATACTTATGTTATTAAGAGTATTGTTTTTTTTTTCCTGAAGGCTCTTACAAACTCATTCTAACCTGAGCCATTTTGTGCATTTTATGTTGCATTCTCTGAAATGTTTGCATGCTCTATGTGTGGCAAATGTGCAATTGCTGAGTTAATATATCCCAACCCATCTTTATGGCATTTGATTTCAGCTGAAGGACAATGCCATATGATTTGTGTGCTGGTGTATTGGTCTATCTCTTGTTTTTTCTACAGCTGTAAAATCAGAATTTTAGAGGCTGATTCAACAATCAAGTTGGTGCTCTATTGTGTGTAGTTGGACAACTAATGTTTTCAGATAATCCAGCTTCAGAAACAGCTATTGTAAATCCTCCATGAAGCTTTATTGGTAGTTTATCTTCAACCTTTCCATAGAGATCACTAGTTTACATTCCCGTACAGTCCAACATGAAGTGCTTATTTTGTTTAAATACACATCGTATTCTGCAAAGAGTGTGCAGCTGGCCAACACACAGTTTGAAGCAAGGAGTGTAGATGTGTGCTTATAGTTTGTCTACGTCCAAAATCGACTCTTACCAATGCCTGGAGTTACTGCTGGTAATTGTAACAGCAAAGGTTCCCTGAGGCCTCTTCCTGACGTGGAGAGTACTGGAGCTCTGTCAAGGTCTGTAGCAGACTGGTCAAGCTTTTCACTTCCTACTCATGGATCCCAAGGCCTGCTCTGGATGGCTCCCAGTGCTATTTGATTCTTTCTTTAATTGTTTACTGCTAATGAAAACAAACTTTAAGAAAAAGAAAAGGTGCAGATTCTGAGTGGACATATTTTTATTAAGTTCTGGTTTGCTGGTTTTTATTTTTTGTTTTTATTCTTTGTTGGCAACTTTTCAGATTATTACTGTGGTGTATTTTTGCTGTGTTACACTAAAGCATTCTTGTTTGAGAACAGTTTCTCAGTTACAGCTCTAAATTAGTTTAATCTGGGTGTTCAGTCTTTCACTATAACTCTGTAATCCTCAAAGCCTGGGAAAGTGTCTGTTAGAGCTCACTCAGTCTTAGCACAATGGGTTTTGTAATTGAATACCAGCTTCTGTTCCACGCTCTGTTCACACCTCTATGCAAAGCAGTACTTATTTATCTTATCTACTTGATTCTTGTCACTTCTGCTAAGAGTTTTCACTTTGTAGTCCCCTGACTTGTGCTGGGTAGAATTTGGCAAGGTGTCCCTGGCTGATGATTCTTATCCAAATGTCTGCTAATTTTTTCTCTAATACTGCAAATTTTTTTTTAAATGTCGACTTGAAAAACTTGGCTCTTAAAGTTTAAATTTAATAAATAAATTTACATTTATGTCTTCTGCAAATGAATTTCTAGATGGTTTGGTAGGAAAACAGTATTTCACAAGCACTTATTGCTTAAAAATTTCCAGCCTTGGGCGCTCTTAGCGTGCATATAATTTAGCAGCCCAGTTCTTCCCACTATTACTCACTTTATTGACAATATATTTCCTGACTGACCTGGAGTGCTTGAGATGTGGCTGTGTGTGTTGCAGGGTAATAATCTCAGATTATGGCTTGTTGTTCAAGCCCTTTGTTACGTGTTCCCACATCTGCCAAAACTTTTCTTAAAGGTGTGGTTGTAATCCAGCCTGAACCCTGACTGCCACCCTTTCACCTGTGCTTTGTGCTTCCTCTGTGCTCAGTCACTGCTTAGGGGAGCTGAGTTGAATAAACTTGTAATAACCTCCTTTTTTTCTGGATTATTTTGTTGGTAGTTTCCCTGAATCAGCTTTCCATGTGACTGCCTGAAGTCGGTGCTGGTATGAGGTAGGGTGGGATCATGTGCAGGAGCTTAGGAAAATGGGATTGTGGCGCCCCAAACGTGACACGAGCTGTGAGGCTGGATTGGAAGCTTGCTCTGTGGTGTCTGAGAGCTGATTTTTGCCATCATATTAGTAAGTGTTTTGTTACTCTGTGTATCACCCACTGTACAGGAGTGTTTTCTGTGTTTTACACCCTTGTGCACAGGTGTGGATGGAGCCGTACCATCACAGGTCACGTTCTGTAGCCTCTTCAAGGTATAAACCAAATGGCATTGTAGACCTTGTCTGATTGTACTGCAGGCACATAGTAGCTATTCTTGAATACTCTTGTATCTAAATTCACATTTACAGAGGGTATTCTTCTTGACCTGCTTCTCTGAATGTGTGCTAACAGATCCAAAATCACTTGTTTTTACCAGATGTGTAGTGCTCCAGTCTGTCTCTGAACTGAGCTGCATCAAGATGAGTTTGATGCCTCCCGTCAAGTTATTTCAGTTGGCAAATGATTCACTGCTGCTAACTTGTCTCGTGTAACAAAATCTTGCTCAATTTTTTTCCTCCGTGTTCTTAACATGCTGCTTATTTGCTTTTTAGTGCTATTCCCATTCCTGTTTAACTTTCTCAGGAAGCTGAATCTCCTTCTTTGGGGTAGGAGAGACCACAGCTGCCTACTGCTAAGGTACCTGCCAGAGCTCAGCACAGCAGCCGTGTGGGTGGGTTCAAAGACAGTCATGCCAGCGTGTGACAGCGTTAAAGTTGCATGTAGATTGGCTTTGTGTAGAAAACTTAATGCAGTCTTCTAGTTTGTGGCTAGAGCCAGTCTGGCAAAGCTGTTTGCTTTCAAAGTCTGTCCCTGTGGCTGCTGCGGTCACACACATCTTTAGTCAGACATAACTTCAGTCACCTGGATAGGTGAAATTATGCATGTGCTTAAGTGACACATGATTGGAGCCTAAAAATACCAGTTGTGTAATTACAGAACTGTTAATCAACTTTCTCTTCAATTATAAAAGTCAGTTAATCTACAAGAGTAGGTGCAGTTAATGATGTTTTAAATGTCAAAGTCTTACCAGTTTCTCCTGTGTTCCCTGGCTGCAGTATTGTCTGTAGTTTGCAGAATTCTGTTAAACAGCAAATTTGATACAATTTCAGCTGAAGGCCTTAGAAGACCATGTGGCTGAGGGTGATCATCTAGCCAAGAAGTTTGAGGGAGATTGATCTTGAAGAAATTCCTGCTCATGGTAGTAATCTCACACTAGGGAAAGAGTGAATCACTGATCCCATAGCTGACAAATATCCTACACAACTTTCTAGGAGCTTAGCATCGTCTGGTGTGGCAATGCCTCTGGCTGCAGAACTAGTTGGAAGAGGCTCTCCCCTCCTGATTTCACAAAATCTAGTTTACTGACTCTCTATCTGTGCTGCTGTAGATGCTCACAGGGTTATGCCGCAGGCGGCCCATGGTGCAGCCCTGCGAATGCCAGGGGCACTAAGCACAGATGTGGAGCTTGGGATGGACATACATACCTCTTAAACTGGCATCAGCTGGCTTTGCAGCCAGAGGCATTGAAAGGCAGAGAGATCTCCTTAACTAACCTTTGTCCTTTAATTTGTGCCAACTTCAGAAATACTCTTGATGAGGATTTATGCCTTTGCCTCATTAAGCAATTGGTCTTAGTCTTGTTTTCTTTTATAAAAATCTTATGCAGAAAAATCCCTTTTAAATTTTCAGCTGTAGAAAACCTATGCTTGCAGTTTTCCTATGAGTCTTACAGCTGTATGTGCAACTCGGGGACTCTGAAGTTCTCCATAACTGTTTCAGATGCATTAGTGAAATAATGTGGCCTTTTAACATTGCTTATATAGGAAAAGAGAGCAAAAACACTTCTCATCCTTGTCCTGGGTTTGGGCTGCCAGCTGGTGTTACAGGTGAAGGTTCTGTGGTGATGAAGGCTGCTGACAAATGGGGCATTCACCCTGGGAATGGACTGTCTGGTTGTGCTCGGTGTTTTGTAGCCCACAGGAGAAATACTCAGTACTGGTATAACCACAGGACTTTGCTGGACAACATGGTCCAGTGAACTTTGAGCTGTGCTTTCATCTTGGTGTAGAAATCCTGCCATCAGGAGAGTCCTGTTTTCAGGTTGTAGAAAAATGTTTTTGGTCACATGCATGTAGGCAATCTGCAGAATGCAGGTGGACTTTGCAGAGAGGGGGAGGATTATACACAATAGCTAATTAGGCAGTGAGTCCACAGGCTTGCTCAAGGGAGACCAAGGGGGATTCGGAGCAGCTCTTTTCTCTTCTCTCTGCAAAGAGGATGTAGAAAAATTAGCACTGCTGAGATAAGGTTAGTCTTTTTGACTATCCTCTTGGGTGTCATTACTGAATTTTTCAGGTTATTTTCTGAAAAATGTAAAGATCCTGCATGTAGGACAAGAAAAATCCTTTGTAATTAATGTTTTAGGAATTAGTTGGATTTTAATTATTCCATGAATTAGAAAAAAATCTTCAATGCCAGATGAGAATGGATGCTATTCTCAAATGCGGGGTATCTGCTCACCTAAAATGTGTCCTTAGGCAATACGTTCTTGCTTTACTGGCAGCTCTCCAAGGAATAATACAGTCTTAGCTTCTTTTCCTTCCTGAACATCAGGATACGTGTGATTAAAAAAAAGAAATCTCTTTATGTGACAGATCTGTAGTCCTTTCCTGCATGCCTGGAGTCGGTGTGCTTTTGGGGATTATTTTGACATACCTTGGCAGTGTGCTTGGATCAGCTCAGCTGTTTTACCAGCCCACTGTATTTCTGCTACCAAAGGGGATGTCCTACTTCCCTTGTTCCCACCCTGATCATGGCTGTGTGATCCTTTACTGGGCTTTAGTTTTCTGCCCAGATTGCATCTGAATCTGTTCGTTCTGACATCAAAGCTACTTGCTTTTTTATTTTTTTTTTTATTTTTTACCCCACCTGTAAGTAACTTGCTGGTTTAGGGAGCCCCATCAGCCCCCCAAAGTGCACTTGCACAACTGCTGGTGGGAAGGAAGCAGCAGGAGAAAGGGTGGAAGGGCAGAGTAGTAACTTGCTCAGCTTGTCTTCTCTGACTGCACCCTCTCTTTAAAATTTGAAGAATTGCATCTGTTAAAGCAAATATTTCCCCTGTGTTTCTTGGCTTTGCCAGGACCTCCACCCCCTTTACTGGTGTCTTTTGTTCTTCTAGAATGATTGTCTTCGCTCCTTCCCCAGTAGGCCAGGGAGGAGTCTGTCCCAGGTATGAGTCCAGTGCAGCTTAGCCAGACCTTTGTGCTACATACCACTCAGCATGGGTGAGTTTTACAGGAATTGAGTATGCTGGAAGAAATTATCATAAATAGAGAACCTTTTCCAAGTGCAAGTTGTGTTGTGGTCTCTCAGTAGCATTTAATTAGTTGTTTCTGTCACCCTGCAAAAAAAAAAAGACCAAAAAAGGTTACTTTATTTCTAAAAATAGTATATTTAGTTTTCTGAGTAATTACTTAAATATGTGGTATTTAATGTAGGTGTGCCTCTGAAAGCATCAAGAGCTCAAACAACTGTTTGTTCCCCTTAAAAACTGAGGGTGAAAATTTTTAAAAGTGCCTAAACAAACATTATATACTATTTCAGACAGTAATTAGCTGCTTTCATATTTCCCTTAATAAAACCAAGTTAAGTTTCTTCTTTGCACTTTTCTAGAGTAAACAGAAACTACTTAAATAGTTTTAGTGGGGGACTTTATCTTCTGATAAGAGTTTAGGTACATGGATGTCTCTAGAATGCTGTCAGGCTACTTATGCCCCGAGATGAGGGCTGCAGTCTGTGCCCTCTGGAACAGCTGCGGGCCCTGCTGTGACAGGAGAGCTGGTTCTTTGTCTTGACAGGCAGTGGAAGTGTAACTGAATCCAGGAGCTCTTTGTTAGTGAGCTGGATTTAAAAATGCTGGAGTCTTTGTAATTCTACAGTAGATGAACTATAGCAAATTCTTGTTTTGGCTTGCTTTTAACCCAGCTCATCCTACTTTCTCCATGCTATTCTGGTCTCCCAAGAACTCTGATCACTGTAAAGAGTTGACCAAACTGTTTGCTTCCTCTGCTGCAGCCAACAGATTGGTGTGCGTGTGTGTACAGGCAGGGACAATATAGAGAACAGGAGTTAAAATTATGTACCCTGTCACACTTTCACAATCCTGCACGTGAGCAGGGCACGTATTCCCCTTCGCGAGGAAGTGAAGGCAGTTCAAGGCGTGTATGACTAACTTCAGTCTCCTTCAGACATCAGGCCCACTGCTGATGGTTTAATACTAGCCTGCAACCAGCCTAATACAAGTTTTCTGCTCTGAGTTGACTTGCATAATTTCTACAAAATTATTTTCTTATAATACTGTTAAAGTGAGCAAAATTCCAGATCTCTTCCGGGTGGGTCTTTGGTTTTGTGTTTACTGATGGGCCTCTTTCCTTGTGTCCGTAGTTTTGATTATAACAATAAATTTGTTTTCCCTGATACTGTGTCTAAAGATGAGTTATGTGAAATTTCCTCATCCTTAGCAGTGATCTGGTGCTGTCATCTATTTCATGTGCCCACTAGTATCTTCTCTTGCTCTTCCCTCTCACCCATGCTATTGAGAGAAATATTGTTGATCTGTAATAGTTAACTTGGGCATAAGTCTTCCTGTTTTCCGTGTCTCTTTTTTTTTTAAATACATATATTCAAAGGGTTGGCTGAAGCCAGCTATGTCAAAAATCCCTTAGTGATAACAAGTTTCCATTGCTCTAGTGAGTTAATAATAGCCTGCTTAAGTTAGCAGGCACCAAAATCTTTGCTGTGATAACAGAGAAGTGTCTTTCTTTGTACAACATGAAAAATAAGTCAGATCTGTAAATGGAGAACAGACAAAGAAAGTGGTAGAGCAAGACAAACAGCATCCACCCTTCCAGTTCGCTTCTGTAGTTGTAATGTGCTTCAGCACATACTGCATTAATCAGATGTCCATGCACTTCATGAACCCGAAAGGGAGGACCTTCCTTAAATCTGCAGCTCAAATACCACTGAAACACATCCTTTGCAGCAGGGGAAGGGGTTTGCAGCCTGTTTGCTGTCTATGAACAGCGGTTGCCAGAGCTGAGTTTTCTTCATCTCAGAACAAATTGGAAGCAAATTGAGGGCAGGATTGATTATTTGGCTGGTCACATGAGCCTTTTCCTACTGCTTTATTTCCAGACATGGCCACCACCAGCTCCTTTCTTATCTTAGACTTCTGTTCCCTGTGTGATGGGGAAGGAGCTGGAAGTTTCTTGAGGTGGACAGCCATTGGATCCAGGCTCTGTGGGTTGTTTTACCTCCAAAAGCATGCTCAAAGCCTCATTCCTTCCAAGAATAAACCCAGAGTTTATAGGATTGTCTGTTTACCCCCTCTGTGGCATATGCAAGGTAAGCCCTGCACTTGCCATAAATGCGAGGTATGAACCAAACCGATACTTTGATGTAGAGTAAATCTGGTGAGCCAGGAAATGCAGAGGCTTCCGCAGCCAGCACGGTGTGTCCCATCGGTCCCTGTGGAAAGGACCAGGGAGAGTGGCCACCCTTCATACGCACAGAAATGATCTGACCCACTTAAAGAGGCTTGGCATCATTCTCTGTGTGTTGGTGAGTAGGAATGCTGACTCTACCTTCCTGCTGCGCTTATTTAAGAGTGCGTGTAGGCTTGCAATCTGCATCAGTGTAAGATCAGAACTGCAGACTGCAGCTAAATCATTGCTGCTGAGAGAGGTGAGGAGGGTGCCGACTATACAGTTGTGTCACTGTAGGTAGGGAAAAGTAGGCTGTGTGTTTAAAAATGTGCTTGCTTTTGGATTGGTTTGAGAGATTTGGGTTTATATGGGTCATTCAACAGAATTAAAAATGAGTTTTAAGTGAGGGACCCTACCAGAAAGAAGCAGGCACTGTATGACAGGTTTGAAAACATTCCTATGTACTTTTTGGCATGGTTTTTTGTTCTTTTTCTTTATTTTTTTTAATCTCATTTGAACAAAGTGGATATTAAGAAGCAAAATGCTGTCTGAAAAGCTGTAGCTGTATTTTCCTTGCACTTATTACCACATTCTCCTTTCATCCATGGTTGTAAGTTATAGGGAGTAAAGAATTCTTTTAATCTCCTTTGAAAACTCTGATTTGTTGTTTCTAGGTCATAACTTTGGTATACATTTGGAAATACTTCATGGAATGCATCAAAATGTGATTGATCTGGGAGGTCATAGGAGGTAATCTATAGACTCTAGCAGGGCTAAAATTTTTTAGCCTGGTATTTCATTAATTGGCAGGATTGCAAACATAAACTTTTAAAATCAATTTACTTACTCCAGTTTACAGCAATGAAACTGATTTACCTTCTGCTGTGCTTTCTTTTTCCCACCAAAATTCTAAATTCTGTCCATGAAAGTTGTTGGGAAATGAAAATACATTTCTCTTCCTGCTCCCCCTCGGCTCCTCTGAAGGCAGTTCAGGAGCAGTGTGCCATCTGCTCTGATGACACAGTCCCAGGGACTCTCTGCTTTCGCCAAGTTTAATGACTGTGTCTGTTATAAATGGACATTTAACTCTGAAGGTGTTTATTGTTACATCAGCTGAGAAAAAAGCCAGTTCAGAATTACACCAGCGTGTGCATGTCTTCTGAAATCAGCTGATGGTTTATTCTGTTGTAACCTGAGCTATCTCTTACTTTAGAATCAGTTATGAAATATTTTCAAGGTATATTTTAGTATTTCTTTTACGCATTGTATGGATGGTGTATACATCTTAAGACTTAGTACTTTCTGAGAAAGAGGAGTAATTTTATGACTGGTCTAACTGCAAAACAGCATGCACCTTCACCTATTAAATAAATAAATGTATTTAAAAATATGCTGCACTTACTCTGAATTTCCCACTGAAAGACCTGTATTGCAGTTAGAAGATTCTCAGCAATGTGGGTAAAGTGGATTGAGATTGAACGTAGTAGCAATATCCCAAAAATATTAGGTCTGTGGGTTTTAGTGTGGTGCGTCAGGGTTAAAAGTAATGACTTCATAATGCTGAATTCTGTATATCAGTTTAGAGTATTCTGAATTAAATGAATCTGCGAAAAAAATCCCGTAACAACTCAATTATATGCTTTGTGATTATATGGTGAAATAATTCTCACAGGAGCAGCCTGCTGTCCAAATAGCAGATTGGAATAATATTCATAAAGTTTGAGAGAACTGTAAAAATCCCTTTTGACAAATCCCAGTTATTTTTGTGTCCAAAACTGCATGTGGATTCGGCGAGTTCTGTGGTGGCTTCCTTACGTCAGAGAAGAACTTGATGAAACAACGGCTACTTTGTTAGAGCCCTGGGTTGCTGTGAAATCTGTTCAGAGCAAATCTCCTGAACTGTTTCATGAAGAATGGGATTGTTGAAGGTTTGTTTTCGGCACTGAGGGAGCCATTGAGATGAAGATCCCTGTCGCTGCTCGCGGGCTGTGTGGGGTGTGCTTCCCGTGTGCAGGAGGATCGACAGGAGGCTGTCTCTGACCGCCCTGTTTCCTTCCCTGCTTCCGCAGTTCTGATTTAAAATAAACCCAGTCATTTTTTTGCTGTCCAGCAGGGTATTTTCAGGACTGTAGCAATATTTTCATTAGAGAAGTCTTTCAATCCAGAAAATTAGAGCTGTTTTGCTGCTCAGGACTCAAGTGAAGGCGGGTGAACTGTGCTGCTGAGAACAGGATCTTCAACATAGGAGAGACACCTTTGGTGCGCGATGGCTCTGTCTGTGTCTGCGCTGGTGATGTTCTGTGATGAGAGATGCCCCAGTGCCTTTGGGAAAAAGAGAGAAGTGAAGCAACTTTTTCTTGTAGATGGGGCCAGTAGTTGTTTCAGAATAATAACGAAGGAATCCTGATGTAGGCAGCAGGTAAAATATCCTTGAAAGAATATTTTCATTTGGATTAAACAACAATTAAGATTAAAGCACAGTCCTCCTCATTTAGAGTGACATACTTCACAAAGATACATTAAAGCACTGTATAAATATCTTTTGGCATTGTGGCAGTATCTGAACCTTTTTATCTTTCTAGTATTGCACATATCCATACTTTTTGTAGAAGTTAGTACAAAAAGTTGGTGAGGCTGACTGATACTGTAGTTAGTGATTTAGGAACAGATTCTGTAGGTGTTTTGTGTGTGTTGTGCATTCTCTGGACAGACAGCACTTATTCTTCGTCAGAGAGTCTTTCAAATATAGTTTGTAATACTAGCTGGATAAATGCTTTTTTTTCTTCCCTTTCCCTCCCTTCCCCCCCCCCCTTTTAAAAAAACCAAAACCCCAAACCAGAAATTATAGAAATATATGATTTTAAATTGAAGGGAAAGCAAGTAAATTAAATGCCTGGGGTTTGCTGGAGCCAAGAGTTTAAACCAAACGTTAGCAATATATGGCATCAAACTACCTATCTTTTTCTTTTTACCTCCCATCTGCCTGTTTACTTAAAGTTAGCTAAAGTTTTGAAGGCTGTCCTCAAATGATAAATGTTTCCTAGAGGAACTAAGTTCTATGCTCTGCTAGTATTTTTAATACAAAATTTTAAGTGTTTTCTTTGGTAGATAGGCATAACTGTCTTTCAGGTAACTCTCCACCCCATACACAATGGCTTAGTTACTCAGCTCATGCTGGGATGCACTTTTTCTGTATCACTCAGTTAATTTGTGCTAAGAACAAGTCCAGGTGCTTTGCCTGGAGTGTGGTGCTTAGAGCCTTAAGGGTTTGAAGCGCCTGCTGGAAATCTTTGCAGTGAGAACTGGCATGCATTTTATTTATGGCACCTCTTCCCACAGGAAAGTATGAATTTTGAACTCCTTGATATGCATTAACTTAATTGGGTGTTGTATTTATCACGGTTGTTTGGCTTTATTTGGTTTTAGTCAATGTGCTGGGCATAAAAGCGTGAGGTTTTATGAGGTTTGCCTGGAATTTGTGCCTTTCAGCTATAGCTGCAGGAGCCCGGTGCTTGGCCAGGGGTTGGTTGTGTGGGCAGGGATCACAGGTCAGTCCCATGGTGTAGCACGTGCTTGGCTGATGGGGTGGGTTTCTCAGATAAGGGATCCTCTTGTAAATCGTGGAAAGAGTGTGTGTGGCATGTATAGTTATATAAGAAGCAGTAACTTCAAGTTGGAACATTGTCAGTGGGCATTTCCTTGAATAGACAAGCTAAAGGACATTCTTAGTACAGAATGTCTCTTAGAAATGTTTTGAAATTTATCTTGTTGGCTGTAAGTGACCTAGACAGATAGCACTCCTCTTGCTAGCACAACTGTTCCTGCTGCAGAGAGTTTCCACTGTGTCTTCTTGTTTTCAGGCTTGCTGAAAGTTTCCATGTATTTTCTTTTCTCTGGATGGAAAATAAACATTTTGGAAAATTTGAGGCAGTGGGGGAATAAGATAGAGTCTATATTAATGTTTATGTAAAGGACAAATAAAAGTATTCCATGTGTTGAACTGCCATATGGTGTAAACAAAGATTTAAAAGATGAAATATGAGATGGTGTAGAAAGTGATATGACTTCTAAATTTGAAACTCAGGTCTGTGCCATCAGTAACTGAAAACTCCATTATCAGCCTTCCACAAAGGTTGCAGTTTGGAAAATTATCTTTTAATCCAGGTCAGTTTCCTGATTCAGAGGGTCAGGTTTATTGATAGGCTGTCAGCAGACCTGGGGGTTGGGGTGCACTGTAGCAGGTTCCAGAGCAGTATATTTGGGATAAGTCAGATTTTAGTTTTGCAACAAATGTTGCTACAATATTGTAATTTATTGTAAATATTGTAACTTATGAGCTTCCAACAGTATACAGTGTCACAAAAGAGCAGAAAGAAGAAACTGGGATCCTTTCGTACGTGAGAAAGTTCAGGATCATCAGCTCTGCGATGTATTTACACCTGCTGTGTTTGTGTTAATTGCAAACCATGCAAGTCATCTGGAGATCTTGCCGAGCAGGCAGGCTTCCTTTCTGTAGAGAAAACAACGCAGACCAAGCGTGTTGGGTAAACTTGGAGGATTTCACAATAGTTTGATAAGGCTTTGCCATACTATTGTGCATCAATTGCTGCCTTGCTAAACTCAGTTGTCATCTTATTTTAGTGTATTGAATGAGAGGCTCTTAGAAACACTTATGTGAGCTGAGGGGGCAGGTGGTTGGTTTGGGTTTCTTGTTTTCTGAAACCTGATCTCAAACTGTACTTTGGTGATTGTTTCCTTTTTTTTTTTTGGTAACCTTTTATATTCAAAACCTTAAATTGTAGTTTGTGGTAAAGGTTTCATTCTATGAAAAGCCTTGCTAAAGTTATGCATTATGAATTTCAGTAAAGGTAACATCTGCATCAGGTACAGTTAGATTCTTATCAGGGCTTTGGAGTGCTAATACTACCGCTGAATCAAAAATGGCTAATACTATGAGGGATATGGTAAAAATGCCACCTGTTTCAAAAGGCCATGGGTTTATCTTGGCATTTATGTGCTTCCAAAATCATAAGTAGTTGGGCACATTCTCTTGAGTCTGTAGTTCAGCAAATACTTGTGTAAGTTTTGTTTCAAGTAACAGTTAAAATTATTTCACCATGTATGAAGCTGTTAGGAGAGGACTTATTTATTTGGAATATTGTAAAGTATTCCCTTTAAGCATGATCCCAGGATGAGTATATCTCTTCTAGATCATTGAATCAAATCTATGTGCTTTTTGCTTCCTGAAGTTCTTTCAGCAGTACTGAAAGACACAGTGAACTTTGTGTGCTCAGAAATCAGTACGAGCAGAATGAGGTATCTTGCATAACCGTCTGCAGCCTAAAGGCTGAGCCAGCTGGGGATGAAGAACTAGTAGTTACTGTAGTACATCTTCCAGAAAGTAGAAGTTAAAGATTATTTTGTGTATAGACAAGGTCCTGCCAACACTGACTGCCAGGAGGTCTTAATGTGGTGAAGTTTTCATGGGTAACTCACCAGTAGGCAAAAGTGAAGGTAGTTCTGGAGTAATATTAATTGTATTAAAACTTTTAAGTCTGAACTTTTATTTAGCTTAAGAGATTGAAAATGCACAGGAGAGAATTTGAAAAGCTAAGGTTTTTTCCTCAAGATGCAATTTTGAAAGGAAGGAAAGTAAACAGTTGAAAAATAGCTCGGGACTAGCAACTATATGTTGATACTACTTGTGCTTTTTGCTAAAAAGCTCCTGACCTGTGTTGCCCATAACTGTGGTGTAAAGTACACCTTCTAAAAATGCACTGGGCAAACAGAGCACTCAGCAGGGGCCACCCCTTCTGGAAGCAGAGTTTGAGAGGTGCAGCTCTGTGGCCTGTAGAGATGATGAAAAGCTTTAATGAGAGCAGGCAAGTTTTTTAAGAGTCTGATAACTCACATATTGATTTTTGACTTTGGACCTGATCTCCTATTTTAACTTAATCTTTAGCTGATAAGGAAGTATCTCTTAGAGGTAATTGCTGCTACTAATTTATCCTTAGCAGTGTCCTTATGTCATCTTCCTGTTTCTGGTCATCACAGGAACATTATGTAATAATAGTTCTTATTTACATGGAAGGCGTACAGCCTACATTTTTAAAGTGATTTTTACCTGTTAATGAGAAGTGTCTCTCACTCTCTTCTCTTCTTCCTTTGTGTTTTCTTTTTTTTCTTTTTCCGCTCTCAACAGAAAACAAGACCCTGTAATTAGCAATCCCTTTATAAAATCTCCTGCAATAAAGATTAATTTGCATACAGGCATGCTTCTGCAGAGAGTCTAATTTTACCAAATGAAAAGTTCCAAGTATGTTTTAATAATACTATGGACCCTCCTCTACATAAATAGCATAGATGTAGTAATGCTGTACTGAAAATATTTTCACTGCTGAAGAATAGAGAGAAATCCTTGATGAGTGGTTAAAGCTACATTCTTTAAGAGGAAAAAGTAACACATGGTTAATTGTTTGGGGGCTTTTTAATTTTTTTTCTTTATTTTCAGAACTGTTTATTATGAAAAGTGGTGCTGCACATTGTGAGCCAGAGTTCTTTGTCCCCAGCTTTGATCACCACTCAATAATAAAACAATATTGTGTGGAGCAATTGACGCAATTGCTTGTGGTTTATATTCTTTATATTTTAACATCTAGCATGTTATGCCTGTGATAGCTTGCTTCAAGGTAGGGTTTTAGCCAGCTGGCTAAAACATCTGAGTCTTCTTTATCTTTTTCTATTCTAGTGGATTTGCAGAGTTCACATGTAAGCTTAAACTACTGCAGCATTAAAGTAATGCAAGGTTTTAAGAAATAAAGGGCAAAAATACCCATATAAACAGTGGGGACTCAGACAAGCAGAAAGTAGCTTCCAGAACTGGGATTCACATCACAAAGGCTAAGGCTTAATAGTGTTAAAAAAAACCCCAACTATGAATGGAGGAAGCTAAAAGTTTGGATTACCTACTCTATGTAAAAATACACATATAGTATGATATACATATGAATGTACATATGTGCATATATCAAGCTTATTTTTATAGCAATGCTAATCATGTGATAAAGGTAGAGAAGAAAGCAAGCTGTTTTGTGCCTGGGTGTCCTAGGAAATACCCAGCTCCTTTGTGGAAGGTGATTGACTTCTCTTTTCTGACCAAAGGACTGAGGAGGTGCTCCTGAAAGATCAGAGATGAATTTTGAGGGCAGCAGAGGAAGAGATCTCTTTCACAAGCGTCTTAAGGGTCACTCACTTTGATCTGTTTCAAAGGAGAAGGAAAAAACAACACACCAAAAAAACCTCAGCAAACAAAAAAGTGGGACAAGCACCGTAAATGTAATGGAGTCCTTCATAACGCCAGGTTTGCATACGATGCCTAGTACCTGCTTTTCCCTTGCTAGGCCTTCTTCCTCCTTTGCAACAGTATGCATTCCTGTGTTTAGGGAAAGGAGGTAGGACAGTAGCAAACAGTGACCGTGGCTATTTATTCCAGGTGTTTAAAGTATTAATTTAAATGCAAAATACATCGTGTGAGTGCTCATTCTGTTGTTTACAGCTGCTTTTCCCTGCCAGGGTTCCTCCTGGTGGGTTGTGCATCCTCCTTTCTCCTTCTTTCTGTCTGGGGCAGTGCCTGTACCCGCAACTTCCCCTCCTCCTCAACGTGAAGACAATCCGGAGCAGCAGTTTTTGCTGCTCTCTTGAGGGATTCGTAGTCGAAGTTCACGACAACAAAATATTGGAATGTGATCATGATGAATAATGTGGGAAAGATCTGCTGAGTCTGGGAAGTGTTTTGAAAGAGGATGGGCAGTTAAGGCGCAGTTTTCCGGGGGTTTGTATTAAAACTAGCTGGGACGTTCTTGTAATAATTTCTCTGTATTTTCTTAAGCTGATGTAGAAGTTGCAGTGAGTGAAAAACACATCCCATCTTCACTGAATCTTCTCTTGTAATAGATCTGGGGAAAAAAAAAAACTACCTTAATTTCTTCATAGCTGCCACAAACCTCTGCTTAGATACCTGTGAATAATATCTATTGTCTTTTTTCTCTTTGTTGTAAAATAAAACAGGTACAGAATTTATTAAGTTTTTCTAAAGGTGAAATGTAAATGTAGAACATTGCTGTTAGCAGTTGGAGTAATTTTAATGTAACCTTAATTAAGATTTAAAGCAATGTTGCATAAGATGCAAATTAGCATTCCAAGATTTTTCATGTTTTTAATTACTAAAAATCGTGTCTGAGTTCCTTTCCCAATGTATTGCTGAAACATGGTGTAGAGGTTGTGCATTACGATATTGTTCAGCATGTAATCTTAAGATTATCACATAAGATAACGTTAATGTGGTTGTTTAAAGCAACTGAAATGAAACTCACATCCAGCTATTAGAACAGCTAAGCATTTGAAGTAGTGAACATCCTTAATTCATGTTTCAGGTTTAAGCTTAAGACACAGTTCAGAGATGCCAATTACTTTTGTTTACTGAAATGAAAGTATTTTGATGAAGAAAGGTTATGGCCTATTTATTGCTACTAGAAAAGACTGCCAGTGTTGTTAGAAAGCTTCCTTACCTACAATTTCGAGATGAAAATTTTACGTTATTAAAGAGGGAAATAGGTGACATTACTGTTATCTCAGTATAGTGCAAATTAACTGATTATTTTTCTTAACAAGATAGGTGAACAGTGGATCTTAATTCTTTTTTTGCATCTTTATTTGCATATTAAAAGTTTTTGTTAATTGAATGTTAGCTTTGAAAAGCATTACTTTGGATTTTAAGGGAATTGTCTATAAGTTACATAATGATTCTGGTTATCTCAACTTCTGGAGAGTTGTGTGAGGTGTTTTTTTAGGGTTATACATGGTTTTGAAGGTTTTTGAGACAGCAATCCCCTCATACTGTAACTCTTGTTTCCTTAAGAAGCATTTTGGATTTCAAATATGTATTATTTATGATATATTATAAAACACTGTTTACACTTTTTGTTTTTCAGTCCCAGAAATCCTGGATAGAAAATACTTTCACCAAGAGGGAGTGTGTGTACATTATTCCAAGTTCGAAAGACCCCCACAGGTAAACGTGAAACGATGCGAGGACTCATTGCTGCTCTTTAAAATTAAACAAGTCAGTGTTGCAAAGAGTGCTGGACTGACTGCTTGATCTGTAGGAAATACTGCCCTGAGTTCGTGCTTCCATGGTCAGGATTTTTAAGCTTCATATATTTGAGAGCAGCTGCGAAACCTTTTTTTCTGCGCTTGAGAAAACTTCCATTTCAATATTTTCCATAAAAAAGTCTTACAAATCTTTTTTGTTCTGTTGAGGCACAGTATTATTTTTTCATATAAGAACTTTGCTTTTAGACAGAAAAAGAATGAAGTAAATGCTGTAGAAATTTTAAGTTATTGTAAATAATTCACCGTATTCCTTGAAACCATGTGACGTGAGAAGCTTTTAGAATTTATAGCCATGATTGTAGCACATGGAAAATTTGCAAATGCAAACCAAGTAATTAGGAAGCTGTTAAAATTTCCAGAGCATTTAACAAGGAACAAAATGGTCTTCAACATTTGCCCTTTTACTTTAACCTATTTGTAGCTTACATGGGACTTAAAACTTTCCCACCAGATTCTGTCCTTCAGTTTCTAAAATTGCCTGCTGTGGTTGGTGAATTGCTCACTGCTGTTTGTGAATTATGCATAAATTAATCGAATGTAGGCAGGATTATTCAGTATGTGTTGAGGATCTTTAGCTTTTAGTATAGGTAATTATAATTTAATAATTGTTAGAGAAGATCTAAAGCTATAGCTCAGTATTAAAAACAGAAGCGATTAATAGCAGTGTAACTTCTACAGGGGACAAAATTAAAAAATTGGTTTTATACAGAGTTTGAGAAAAGTCAAAGACTTCTGTCTAACATCTGTATTTGTACATTTTTCCATGCTTGCTTCTAACCATAATTGGTTAAGAGCTGCTTATGAAAATTATGGAAAACTAATACAGATTTATTTGCTCTGCTAATTTTAAGAAAGCTGTTAGCAGGAAAACACAGAAAATGTGTAAGATGGAGGGTGAGAGAAATTATATAATGAGCTGTATGTAAAGACACTGCTGTATAAAATACAGACAAGTTACCATGCCAAAAATGGGCAGATTTAGGCAGCGTGTTTTCTGTTTATTGGTGATCTCTTTTGTTCAGTAATCTCTCCGTGAGCACATGAAGTGATGTGAGTGGTCCTGTGTCCCTCCTTCCCCTGCCCTTGAAATTGAAACCGAAGTTTATTCACATCTTTAAATATTTCTTACAGATGCCTTCCAGGATGTCAGATTTGTCAGCAACTTGTCAGGTAACAGTTCTTTGTAATTAAAATATTTATGAATATTTTTCCATTAAGTGCTTTCATATTAAGTTTTTTCAAAGTTTTGATCAATACTATGTATGACAAGTCGGTGAAAGGTTAGGTATAAAAAAAGTATAGCTGATGTTTAAAGCACTGTCTGCAGTATGTAGATCACAGATTTATAAATATTATATAAATTATTTGGCTTCAAAGAATCAGTTTCTTCTGGCCTCCAGCTTGCTATCTCAGTAAACTTCAATAGTTTGCATAATAATAAGTATTGTAATTAATTATTTCTTTAAATATTTATGACAACAAGCCTTGCTCTGGAAAAGAGGTTTTCCTAATATTTAGAATCTTCAGTTTCTAAATCTACTTCTCCCTGATGTGGTTGGGTGCAGGTGCTGCTGCGGCCGCTTGGTCAGACAACACGCTTGTTTTACTGCGAGTCTTGCTATGAAATACTCGGATGTGAAGCTGGGTGAAAACTGTAACCAGGACATAGAGGAGTGGTCGGTGGAAAAACACACGGAACAGACCTCTACTGATGCTTACGGTGTCATCAACTTTCAGGGGGGCTCTCATTCTTACAGGGCTAAGGCACGTATGAAGTTGTGTTGTTTTGTCTTTGTTACCCGAACTATGTTGGTAGAGGTGCTGGATGCTTCATTGAACTGAAATTGTAGGCTGAAGATATCATCACTCACATTATGACAAATCAGCACCCTCTTCCATGCTAGTATTTTTTGTGGAGAGCTGAATTCTTTCTGATGTTCATTTGCAAAAGGTTATTTTTCATAATTAAAGTCACTCGGATCTATCAGAATTAGTTGTATTCAAGAACAGGCTTACCTTGAAATTGCAAGTGGTAATAAGAATTCATAAGAATTCAGCAAAACACTGCTTTAAGAACTGTTACCATTTCAGACTTCATGAAAATACAGCATGCAGCACTGTTAGATTTTTATAGGACCTGTTAAGTAATATCTGCTATCTTAACCCTCCACTCATAATTTTCAGAATCTGAAAAAAATCATTAAAAATTAAGGACACATGTGGAATATGCTTCTTTAGCAGATTTTTAAAAGTCATTAAAGTATAATCATACTAATCAGAATAATGAAGTTTTTTGATAGGGGGGTTAGTTAAAAAACAAGGATACCAATTAAAAAAAATATTTTGGGAACCAGTTCTTAATTCACAAGGGCACAGTCTAGAAAACTGCAAATCCTGACATATTCTTCACAGCCATTTTGTAAAGGATTTTTGGTTGTGGTAGAAATTATTTAATGTTTATGCAGTTATAGGCTACAAGGGTTCTTGTGCAGTGTGGCCGAACTGAAGTGCTTTTGAGTGAGCTGTGTTCTTTATGCAGAACCCCCAAGGACAGTCCAGTGCTGTAAGCTAGATCATCTCTGTGATGGGAAGGGCCCTTAGCAGAGTTCTTTCATGTTGGTAATAGCAGTGTATGGTTCCTTTGTAGACTTAGTATAGCTTAAAATTGCTGTGAACCCTTTCCTGGGAGTACAGAAATAGCAGCTGCCCACACTCCTCCTGCAGAGTGCAAGTGGGGTTGCTCAAAACAGTTTAATGAAGTAGTGGTGGTTTTTTTATTTAGAACTTGATTCAGAAAGGCTTTAAATTCTGCATACTGTCCCCTCTTCTACTGAGTCCCCTGTATTGAAGATGTGGCAGTGTTTTAGCTGATCAACCATCTACTTAACCTTCTACTGTTAAACCTGGCGAGTTAAAAAGCTGCCAGTTTTGAAGTTTTCTACTGAAAAAATGTAGGTTTTCTTCCCACCAGGAACAGGGAAGGAAAACTAAGCAACTGTCTGTAAAAGTCTTTGCAGAGCACATGAAAGCCTCCCCCCAGCAGATGGCAGAACTTTTATAAATGCTCCTGAATTTCATCTAATTTAGAGGTCATCCAATGCTTTCATAAAGACTCCTTTTTCTGGGTCCCTGTGCCATAGGATGGAGTACCATAATGTTTCTGTAGTCATTCCTTTTCCAAGACTTGCTTTCAAAACTGTTAACTGCCTTGCCCTCGATTCTAGAGGCCATAAAGGAAGCTTGTTCATTTATTGTATCTGCCGCGTTTTGAGAAGCTGAGTTACACTTTCCATAGCCAGGGGTGGGACAATACACCCTGAAATATGCCCTGGTTCTTCTTTTTACACATTGGAACTTTTTAACTCTCTTCCTGTGCCTGCAGTACGTGCGACTGTCGTATGACACTAAGCCTGAAGCTATTCTGCAACTTATGCTTAAAGAATGGCAGATGGAGTTGCCAAAGCTTGTTATATCTGTACACGGGGGCATGCAGAAATTTGAACTTCACCCACGCATCAAACAGTTGCTTGGCAAAGGTCTTATCAAAGCTGCAGTAACAACAGGAGCCTGGATTATAACTGGAGGAGTGAACACAGGTAAAGGACTGCTAATGAATGTGCACAGTTAACTGCATTACAGTTTGTAAGAGCCAAAAGATTTAATGGATGCATAGCTTCATCTTGCAGCAAAGTGAATTTGAGTTTGGTAAAATAACAAATTTTGAACATGTGTAGTTGGAAGTAGGCTGCTGTTCCATCTTGCAACGAGAAATAAAATTTTAAGGGGGGACTTTTTTGGACTTTTGGTTTTTGTGTTGGTTTTTTTGGGTGTTTTTTTTTTTTTTGCTTGATTGTTTGTTTTCTAGTTTTTGTAACCACAAGAGGAAAAACTTCATGCGATTACAAACAAGTACAATAATGTACTATAAATTCTTTAGCTCTCATTAGGCTAATATTTATTTTATTGAATTGTTTTGTTTCCTTTTAGTAGATGTAGTACAGTGCTTTTTCTTTGATGGGGTGTCACATAAGTTCCCAGATCCTTAAAGGCCCAACAACCAAAATAAAACAGTTAAAGGTCCAGTTACCTAAACAAAACAGTTTATTTCTTGGTAAGATGCAGCATTCAATACATTGGAATCTTTTTATGCACAAACAGGTGTTGCAAAACATGTTGGGGATGCTCTAAGAGAACACGCTTCCAGATCATCTCGAAAGATTTGCACTATTGGGATTGCTCCGTGGGGAGTGATTGAAAACAGAAATGACCTTGTTGGAAGAGATGTAAGGATGAATTACCTAACTGAAATAACGATCTGCCTGCTGTATTTTTTGACAAATCTGCTCAAGCATGTTTTTTCCCTTGCTTTGCATCATTGGAATACTTGCTTTACTGTGAAGATACATTGACATCTGTGACTTATGCAAGATCATTATGTGTAAACAAGTTGCAAAATGAAAACGTGCTACAGGAGGAGCTTGTTCTCAAGTATTTAATTGGGTTTTTTCCCCTACTGATACTACTGAATCAAATTAAAAAAATGCTAAGTTATTACAGAGAATTCACATTTAGAAAGGATGATATGTGGAGTCTTAGTGCTACTGTTTGCCAGAGCACCCAAAGACACCTTTTCAAAGGATCTTTGTTATCCTGCAGAACAGCTTCCTTTAGTTATATTAGTTATCTGCTTCCCTGCACAGAGTTCAGAGCTACAGCTGTTGGGGTATCCTGACCCAAGGCAGGCTCTTATGTGTCAGTGCTTCTTGCTGAGGTGCCAGGTCTTGTGTAAAATTCAAGTTTCACAGAAACAAGTATGAATCTTCACAAGTAAAAGACTTTGTTGTGTGCTTATACTTAGGTGGTTGCTCCATATCAAACCTTGTTAAATCCATTAAGTAAACTAAACGTCCTAAATAACCTCCATTCCCATTTCATTCTGGTGGATGATGGAACAGTTGGGAAGTATGGAGCAGAAGTTAAACTGCGAAGAGAACTGGAAAAAACTATTAATTTGCAGCGGATTCATGCAAGTAAGTACTTGGGGTGCCCGAGGGCTGCGTGTTCCTGTGCTTTCACGAAAAAGGTACTTGCACCAAACATCTGAATGACAGAATAGAAAAATTAGGCCTTTTGTTTATGTTTCAAGCCTGAATTTGCAAATTTTCACAGCTGCTTTGCAGCCTCCATAGTGCTGATAGATTTAGGATTTCTCTGGCACCAGAGAGGAGGGTCTTTTAAATAACATTGTCTGTTTACTTTGATAAAGCAACTGTAAGCCAGTTCAGGTCTTGGTATGTTCTCAGACCGTACTGGTCTGATTGATTAATGGTTTTGACACTGTTCACTTGCAGTTTCACAGTAGGGCAAATGATTTTATAAAACATCATTTGTTTGTGCAAAGAAGTCATGATTTATTTTTGGGTGTTTTCCCAATTATCGTGCAACACATATTTGACCCTTCTTGGAATGCTTTTGCAGTGTCTCCAATCAGCAGAGGGTTTCCATGTTCAAATTGTATACATGTATACTTTTGGAAACTATTTGGGGGAAGTTAGAAGTTCCATAAAGAAAGATTCCTCAGTTTCCTGCATTAGGTCATGAATATTGCTGTGAAGAACCCCATCTGTTTTTTAGACTGTATTCCACTGTATTTACCAGCTTTGCAGTGCTTTCCTCCAAGCCCAAAGTATAAACAGTGCTTGAAACGATGCATTAGCAACAGTTAACGTGTCTGGCAGGCAGCATTTTAATTTTTATTCAATAGGAGGGGCAAATTTGATTTATTAAATGTATAAAATTGATCTTGGCATTCCCTACAACATTGCCTAGTTGTCATTATTTATTTCCAACTTTACAGGAATTGGCCAAGGTGTGCCTGTGGTGGCCCTTGTGTTCGAAGGGGGCCCCAACGTCATCCTCACAGTTTTGGATTTCCTCCAGGAAAGCCCCCCGGTGCCCGTGGTGGTGTGTGAGGGAACTGGGAGAGCCGCAGACATCCTGGCCTACGTTCACAAGCAAACAGAGGAGGGAGGGTAAGTGCTGGCACTGCCAACCAGACTGACACAGAACCACAGGACAAGTCAGGCTGGGAGGGACCACGATGGGTCATCTGGTCCAACCTCCCTGCCTAAGCAGGGTCACCCAGAGCACCTGGCACAGGATTGTGTCCAGGTGGTTCCTGTCATATGGAGGTGTATGACACGATGCGTAGATACACAGATGTATGACATCTCTGTGTGTCCTTATACACAGATGAGTTTTGAGACCATTTCTTAATGAATTTACACAAAAGCCTTTTCTGCTGAGTGCAGAAAACACTTGGCGGTTTGAAGTGTAGTTTCAAATAACAAAAGGAATGTGGTCGGGCTCCACAATACTTAATGATTTCTAGTTAGTTGTCAGCCTTGCATGATTCCTTTAACATGCTGGGTCCCTGTTGCAGGGGCTGCCTCAGCCCCTCTGGAGGTAGGGATCTAATGTAGCTGTAAACCAAGCAGCTTTGTCCATGGTAAGATCAGAAGCAGGTATTATTCAGAGGAATGCATACTTACTATTTTGTGTCAAAATCTTTTTGTTGAGGGTATCTCAGAACTCAATATGGGAAGGGCAGGGAGAGAGAGTTGAGTTACTTTTATGAGGCACTAATAGAAAATCGTAGATTAAGCAACCTGTACTTCTTTCTAAAGGTTACCCAAGGTTTTGCCACAGAAAGAGTAATAAGCTTATAGATAGCAGGACTTTGAATGGACATGTTGGAACTAATTAAATGTGTTGTTGTTCTTACTGTTCATCTAATACAATTGTTTTTCTGTTTGTTTGTTTGTTTGAATCTCAGGAATGTTCCTGAGGGTGCTGAGCCTGAAATCATTTCAACCATCAAAAAGACATTTAACTTTGGTCAAAGTGAAGCAGTTCATTTGTTTCAGACACTGATGGAATGCATGAAAAAAAAGGAACTTGTAAGTCGATCTTGCCATAGAATTTTCTATGCAAGGTGCATGCATTTATGGATGTATGATAGGATTTTTTCCCTTTTTTTCATCTTTTAGTTATGATTACTAACAAAGATGTGATGTCATTGCATGCTTAAAAAACCACATCACTTTATAGAGTCTTGT
The DNA here is from genome assembly GCA_013396755.1 of Sclerurus mexicanus. NCBI lineage: Eukaryota > Metazoa > Chordata > Aves > Passeriformes > Furnariidae > Sclerurus > Sclerurus mexicanus. The sequence goes on along the minus strand of VWZF01004150.1, from coordinate 295,928 downwards.
ATGTAGTTCAGGGACTGGTGTCTCATTTAGTCATCATTGTGCTGTTCTGAGGTTTAAAATTACCATATTCAGCTAAGCACGTTTGGTGGCAGGTTAACCTCAATCTGGAATGAACTGGAGAGGTAAACAGGATAGTGTGTTATAGACAGCAGCAAATTGTAATCATAGTAGGAAGAGATGTTTAAATTGATTGAAGAGTGTGAAGGATTTCTGATCTGCCTTTACTTGTAATAGATTGTCTTGTGTGGCACCCAGCTAGGAAAACAAAGCAAAGAGTGCACGCAAAACGCTTGAGTCAAGCATAGGCAGGCTTAAATTGCATCAAAGACAAGGTGTCTTTTATGTCAGGAATTGAAATAGATTGAAACAGACTGGAGCTAAGCACCTTTGCCTGAAAATAACTTCAAAACATCTTTTCCCCATCTTACCCTTTTGGACAGATCACAGTTTTTCATATTGGGTCAGATGAACATCAGGACATTGATGTTGCAATACTTACAGCATTGTTAAAAGGTGAGACTTAATTTTAAGAGCATTTGGAACCTCCAGCTATGATTATTCAGTGTTTATGTGATGGATACAATACTATAGCCAGTAGTAATGTTTAACTTTTAAGCAAATATTTGTTATGTTTTCTCATTATATAATACCGTAATGTGACATAAATGATAAAAATATGGTGCATACCTTTGTAGTAGATTGCTTAATTAGGTCTTTTTAGGAAGCGAGAATGTTTATTATCTTGTATTTTAACTAATTTGAAGTTTTCTTCAATGTGTTTGCTTCTAAAGGCACGAATGCCTCTGCATTTGACCAGCTTGTTCTTACACTTGCGTGGGACAGAGTTGACATAGCCAAAAATCACGTTTTTGTTTATGGGCAGCAATGGCTGGTATGTAATGGTCTGGATTAAGCAGAATGATAATTATGATAATTTCCAAAAGAGAGAAGCACAATTTACTGTAAAGAATGGATCTTTTGAATTTTGTAGAGAGACTGTAGAATACTGACACATTTATTTGTGTGTACTGCATAGTCTTACAGCTGTTTTGCCGTTATGTATTTGAAAACGGTCCAAAAATTTTGGAAATGTGCTAAGTCTTCTGAAAAACTAGCAGAGCAAAGACATTACAAAAGGTGGAAGCTGAATTCATGTTAGTCAGATGCCCTTTATTCCTTTCAGCTGCATGACCATAGAAAGTTCTTTAGCAGCATCCAGTAAAAATGCGCCCTTGGGAGCCCTGCAGGGCCCTTGAGGGGGGACAAAAGGTCTGTTTCTTGTAGTTTGAATATTAGTTTAAAAACTACATGGTGACTCTTGCCTTTTCCCCATATTGCTGTAAAAATAAAGCACATCTTATTGAGTGCAGTCAGAAGTATGTAATGCAAGGCTTATTGATTGAAATGATGGTTCCAATCATTTGCCTTTAAAGCAAATTGTGCTTTAAATGTTTTATGTCTTTGTGTTTTATCCAACATGAATCTCTGAGAACAGCTTAACTATGTTAAACCAAAAGTCTACTTAGTCCCATGTAGTGTCTCAGTAGGAGATAGCTATGGGACAGTTCAAGTCTTCAGAATAATGTCTCATCCTGCAGTTGTGTGAAGTTCAGGGGATGTTCTGAACCAAGGGTGACATCTTTAAAGACATGTGAAGTTTCTACAGCCCTGTAAATGAATGTGATTGATACATTCTCTAATGCGCTTTTGTGATGCCCTGTTTCACCGGCTCTCCCCGGGCTCGACCTTGTTACTTGTTTGTTGTAGGTTGGCTCCCTGGAACAGGCCATGTTAGATGCCCTTGTGATGGATAGAGTTGCATTTGTGAAACTTCTGATTGAAAATGGAGTAAGCATGCACAAATTTCTTACAATTCCCAGGCTGGAAGAGCTTTATAACACAGTGAGTAAATGATGGCTTTTTAAGCTACTTTTAGAACAGTTTTTTAGTTGCTCAGTGTGTTCTGTACTGGGTTGTGTGCAGCAGTTTGAAGGTCTGTTGCAGCCTTGTTGTGGAACTCATGAAATGTTTAAAACCCCCCCTTCACAGTGGGGAAGAGAACAAGAGAAAGGCAGATGGGTGGAACTTGTGCACAAAATATGGGATCTAACCCCTAATGTTGTTGCCTGCATTCTGCTTTTTGTGTTCTGGTTTGGTTGGGATTTTATTGTTTGGCTTTGATTTTTTCCCCACCTTTTTACTTTTTGGACAAACTGGGTGTAATATGTCCCAAACTAAAACTGAAGTAAAATGCATCAAAAAATGAAATAGTTTATAGCTAATACAAAGCTTTGAAATATTTGCATCTGTTGCGTTTCTGTTTGTTTAAAAGCTAGGGAGTTTTTCATTTGAGCCAACGTGCACAAGTATTTGGCTTGTACTGTAATCTTCTTGTGTTGCCACTGCACGCAAATTTCTCATTCCAAATATTTTTTTTTCTCTTTTTTTATAAAGAAACAAGGCCCAACTAACCCAACACTCTTCCATCTTGTTCGGGATGTCAAACAGGTATGCTGTAAATGTACACATCTGTCAAACCAGCATTGTTAGTTTTATGATAATTTCTTGTATTTGACTGCTGATTTGATCTGCAGTTTATTAATTAGGTTTTATTGTAAGTAATATGTTACCTCTACAGACGTTTTGCTCTTTGCAATACTTGCTATTGCATGCTTGGTGCCCTGCTGCCTGGAAGATGTTAAACCTGAAGAATGCTGTCTTTTTCATCTTTCTTTTAAAAATTTTCCTTCTTGGGGAGGATTGAAAGCTGATACTCTCAGCTAGGAGTAATTTTATTAAAACAGTGGGCAAAAAACCAGTGTCTCCACCCTGTCCTGAAGGGAATGAACATCCATCCTGCTAGGCTGTAACCTGGTCTTTCTTTGAAAATAAAAACTATTGAGCCATGTAGTTGGTTTTTTGGGTTTTGTCTGTCTTTGATGTGTTGGATTTTTTGTTTCAGATTTTGGGTTTTTTGTTTTTTTTTTTAATTAATTTAGTTTGGGGTTTTTGTTACTTAGAGCTGTGATAGAACATATAGAAACACTCTAAGCAAGTTTTAAGATTATCATTTGAAAAACTAAAAATCCCTTTTGTTTTCCTAGGGAAATCTTCCTCCAGGGTATAAGATCAACCTGATTGATGTGGGACTGGTTATTGAATATCTGATGGGAGGAACCTATAGATGCACCTATACCAGGAAGCGCTTCAGAGCGATATACAACAGTCTCAGCGGGAACAATCGGGTATGTGGCAGCTGGATAACAGGATGTATGTTCGCAATTAAAAAAAACCCAAACCCATATGTTCTGGTGAAAAACTGGATCTTTGTCCTTCTTTTCAATGGACTGGTTCTTTTCAGGGCAGTGGTAAGGCCTAGGAGGGCAGCTGAGAGCTGGGTTTGGATTGAGGGCAAACAAAAGGTTTTGTTCTCCTGCTTCTTATTCTAGCACAGCCTAATTCCTTCTCTGTGATTCCCTCTTTTCCTACTCATAGGGGAAGAATGGGCTCTAAACATGCAGATTATATAGGGCTTGGGATGCAGATATCTTAGCTTCTTGTGTAAGCTGCACTAAACAACAAGTGTAACTGCCTATTTGGTGACTTCTTAAAAGTAATGAAAACAAACAAAAAAACCATAATATAATTAAATATCCAGTGAAAATTCTGATTGTGCTGTAAGTTCATCAATGTTTCAGTAACCAAACACCTTCTCTGTATCTCTGTTCCAGAGATCTAGTCGAAACCCTTCAAATGCTACTCCCCAGATGTGTAAAAGCCATGAGTCTTTTGGTAACAGGGCAGACAAGAAGGAAAAAATGCGCCATAACCATTTCATCAAGACAGCGCAGCCGTACAAACCAAAGGTATGGATGTGTGGGGGAGCACGGGGGGTTGTTTCCAGAGTGGAGGGCCTGGGGGAAACCCAAGGGCCACTGACATGGGAGTAGCAGCAATGGCACTGACTTTGGTAAAGCTGGAATTTCAGCCTTGCTTTTGGAGTTGTTTCTAAACTGTAGCTGTTTTGCAGGGTTCAGTAAAGAGTGTTTATCTTTCAGTATATTTCTGGGTAATCTTTGGTATATTAGGGACCCAAAAACTTATCTTTGCCATAGTTCTAGCAAGGAGGGAGTGGGACTCACTTTGTCGATGGAGCAAAGTTTGGTCATGTATTACTGCTGTAAGCAGTTTCCATGAGTTTCCTCATTTATATGTAGGTATATTAGTTACTGCTTTCCCTTTCATCTGTTATTCAAAGTAACTCTGTCTTACAGATATTGAAGTAAATTGGACTCAGCTGAAGTTTTCGAACAAAAGTTCCAGCTGCTTTTCAAGTCTTCAGAAATTCTTTTTTATAATTGTATATAATTTGTTATTGAATCACTCCACATTTTATTTCAATTTACGTCATGACCAAGTGTAGAGAGTTAAAAATGTAACTTCCTGTTTTTATTTTAAAGATTGACACTGGTGCAGAAGAGGGAAAAAAGAAAAGAACCAAAGATGAAATAGTAGACATAGATGATCCTGAAACGAGGCGTTTTGCTTACCCTCTGAACGAGCTGCTGCTGTGGGCGGTGTTGATGAAGAGACAGAAGATGGCCCTTTTCTTCTGGCAGCACGGCGAGGAGTCCATGGCAAAGGCCTTGGTGGCTTGCAAAGTCTATCGTTCAATGGCATATGAAGCAAAGCAAAGTGACCTTGTTGATGACACTTCAGAAGAACTGAAACAGTATTCCAAGTAAATTACATTTATATTGTTGAAAATATTTTCTTGACATTTGCAATAAAAGTAGGGGACTATGCAGGAACAAAGCACTAACTGTTCTATTAACATGCCTGAAGACGGTTCCTTTTTGCAAAAAGGCACTCTAGAAGCTTTGTATTAGATACTGCTCTGTCTTGAGAGCTGTTACAAGTCTTGATTTATAGTTGAGTTAAAAGGATGCTGAATGTGCCATTTACTTCTGTGTAATTTCTGTGTGTGTTTTAATAGCCGTTTGTAGCATGCATAAGTTTTTAATAGAAATCACAGACTGATGCGTTATAGTTACAAATTACAGTATACCTTTGCAGAAGGGACAAATAATAGTCCCTTTGAGTTGTGCTGTTGGGAATTGGTACAAGAAAACTCATGCTAACCTCAAGGTCATTTCTATAGATACTATATTTTGCTTTGTTGGTTTTTCTTCATTCCAGCGAGTTTGGCCAACTGGCAGTCGAGCTGTTAGAACAGTCCTTCCGACAGGATGAGACCATGGCCATGAAATTATTAACCTACGAGCTTAAAAACTGGAGCAACTCCACGTGCCTGAAGCTGGCAGTGTCCTCGAGGCTCCGTCCCTTTGTAGCACACACCTGTACACAGATGTTGTTATCGGATATGTGGATGGGAAGGCTGAACATGAGGAAGAATTCGTGGTACAAAGTAAGCATTGCCGCGGTTTATTGGTGTGAAAAGGGCCAATGGAGTTCATGTTTAAAGGGAAGGAAAGTATGTGTTTAAATGCTATTAGTGTAAAGCTTTCACAACTATAGCTTATTTTAATAAATCCTGTAAACCAGTCCTATAACATAATCAAAACTGGAAGTATTTGTTGTAAACTCTTCTTTTGACACTCTTATCTTTTCAAATAAGGTACAGAAATATAGAAGGCAAAAACCAGGCAAGTAGCCTTTAATCAGAGGCTTAAAGAGATCATGTGAATACTAATCCACTACTAAAATCATAGCAGTAACAAACCTTAACAGACAGAAAACCCGCTGTAAGACTGCAGTTTTGTGCATTTTGGCCTTTTACAGGGAGCACATAAGACTTGAAGTATAAAAAGCTTTATGAATTTCCTATTTTGGTGGAACTGAGCTAAAGCAGGGTACAGAACAAAACAAGGGTAGGCAAATCAGGGACAGGTTTTCCAATGGTGCCCTTTGGAATATAAATCAATTGAACCAAAATGGGAGTTGCATATTTCCTCGAGATGTTTTACCAAAACGTAATTGTTGCTAGAAATGTAATGAAATAAAACTTTCCTACAAAATATCAACAAGCATCTAACTTGTGACCAACTAAAATCTTTGATAACTGATTAACCGTTTTCTTGCTTGCTTTGTAACAGGCTAATGACAGTAAATAGCTTTCATTTACTCTCTTGATCTATACCTTAGCTCACTTTTCTGCTATAAATTGAAAAAAGAACCCCAAACCAAACACACACCACTCCCCTCTCCCCCCTGCAAACCACAACCTTGTATATGCATTTAAAATACACATTAACAGCACACAGCTCCAGAGTTTCTGGAAGTGGATTAGAGAGCACAGTGTGAGCAGAACATCTCTATCTTCAGGCTTGGAGCAGGTTCTTTTTAGTAGCTTCTAGTTTTGGAATTTGTTGTTTTTTTCCCCATTTCCTATATCTTCAAGTCAAGAAACACTCTGTATATGTGATCTTAGGCTCTTAAGTGTATGTACAAATAATAACTCCTTATTTTCTACATTTTCCCCCTCAATAACATGCAAGTGAAATTTAAATAATATATTTTCAGAGGATATTCTGTGTATTGGTGTATTCTGATGCTTTAATGTAGCCGTGAACTATTTGCACTTAGTGTTTGTCTCTTCCAGGTGATCCTGAGCATTTTACTCCCTCCTGCTATACTGCTGTTGGAATACAAGACCAAGGCTGAAATGTCACACATTCCTCAGTCTCAAGATGCACATCAAATGGCAATGGATGACAGTGAGAACAACTTCCAGACTGTAGCAGATGAAATACCTATGGTAATGTGGGGCAGGGAGAGATACTCAATACAATATTCCCAACTGAAATAGTTAAGTGTTTAAGTCAAAGCAAGAGTTAAAATGAATGTCAAAAAGGATGTGTTTCTGTGTGTGAAGTTAACAGTTCTTTCATTTTAGGAGGTTTTTAAAGAAGTAAAGATCTTGGAAAGTTCTTTAGAAAAACATGATATGGAGACTCCAGCAAAGCCTAAAAGACTTCCAATTACACAGAAGTTTTATGCATTTTATCATGCTCCAATTGTGAAGTTTTGGTTTAATACGGTGAGTTTTTCCTCTTTGTGGTGTGTATTTCATTTGGAAATGTAACATGGACTTTTTGGTTCTTCTCCCAACATGTAGCTCAGACTGAATCAAATGTTCAGCCCTTTCAAAAAAAACAAAAACCACCCCAAAAAACAAAAAACCCTCTTCCCTTGCTAAGCTGGAAATGAGAAGTTCTTGATTTTGACAAACTGCATGTGCACACACCATGCCCTGTGGTCTCGATTTTTTTTGAAGTTCATGATGTTGGCGTTAGAAATAGCTTTTTTAAGTGTATTTTGGTTTGGTTTTTTGTTTGTTTGGGTTTTTTGTTTTTTTGCTAAGAGAGTAATTAGCATGAATGTTTTTATTCTGGTCTGAGTAATTAATTTCATCAGTTGCTAGCAGGAGTTCTATAACCGTTTATTAGGCTGAAGTGTTCATGCACAGCTTCGTTTCAATTACTGTGATAGAAATGCTACAGGAAAACAGCTGTAATAAGAGCAAAGCTTTGCTAACAATAAATAGCTTGTTACAGCAATTTTCCCTTTTCTAAGATGAAAATTTTTCTATCCCCTTACAAATAATAACTTTCCTCCTTAAAGGGGTAAATACAGCCATGTAGTCCTATTTGAAGCTTTTATCATATACCACATCAAAAGATTCCATGCACATCTATAAAGAACCCTTCAGTAATTATGTATATATTATTTATTTGTTTTTTAGTTGGCATATTTAGGATTCCTCATGCTCTACACATTTGTGGTTCTTGTAAAAATGGAAGAATTACCATCTGTTCAGGAGTGGATTGTTATTGCTTACATTTTCACATCAGCAATTGAGAAAATTCGTGAGGTATGTCTGTAACAGTGTGGGATTTGAGCTTCTTTTTGTCAGTGAAAGCAGTATGCTTTAAACTATGATTCTGTAAACAAAAGAACCTAAAAAGCATCAGGGTACATGATGTAATACCTTTATCTTAAACTTTGGTATGGGCCCCAAAATGGAGGACTATAAAAAGAGGTGGGTTTTTCTTTTTAAATATTAAGAAACTGGTAATGACATCCTGGTAAGATTTTTTTGGTTAAAACACACCACTCCACACCCTCCCCAGGTGACTGATGCTTTTTTGGGTTCTGTAATGCTCTGTCTGTAAGTTGTAATGCAATAAACAACCTTACTTTTCTGGAGACTGAAATGTATTTCTCTATTAGTGTCAGACTCTACCAGGGTTCTATGACCAAGATATTTTTATTGGGACAGGATAGCTCTCATAACTACAGCATTCCTGGTCAGCAAGAGACTTTTGGAAAATTCTAAAAGCATTTTAAAACAGGAGAGAGGAAGTTGGTTCTTTAATCTGGTACCTCAGGCCCAGCTGGAGGGGCAGATAGTGGGGCTCATTTTTGTAACAGTAACCTCCTGAAAAGGAATAAAAACTCCACCAAAACCCACCAAAGCCAAAATTCCCTCCTAAGTTGTTTAGACAGAGCAAAATGTGCATCCTTTGCTTGTTGTCAAGCCGACGTAGCTAAACCCTGGGTTTGATTCCTCAGTGTGTGTGTTACACATTTGAATAGATACTTTATTTTTGCAAGTATTAAACTGTTAGTGACTCACGTGTTTCACCGTTGGTCCCTGTGCAATAAATATGAGCAGTCCTGACCTTTATTGGTTTTTTTTTACAGATTTTTATGTCAGAGGCTGGGAAGATTAATCAAAAGATTAAAGTGTGGTTCAGTGATTACTTCAATATCAGTGACACAGTTGCCATTGTCACTTTCTTCATCGGGTTTGCATTAAGATTTGGAGCAAAGGGGAATTTTGGAGAAAACACTTACAGAGAAAATTATGTCTTTGTTGCTGGCAGAATAACCTACTGTCTCAATATCATTTTTTGGTATGTGCGATTACTGGATTTTCTAGCTGTAAATCAACAGGCTGGACCTTATGTTATGATGATTGGGAAAATGGTAAGTACTGATGGGTTTTTTCCAACTGAAATACGTTTTCCTTGCTGCATCCATTTACAATTTCTCTCACAGTTTCATTTAGCAAAAGGCAGTTTGTCCTGGTGTAAGATGTTAACAACTCGGTGTGCAGAATTGGCTCCCTCGAGTACAAGTTAAAGTGTCTCAAAGGGAGCACTGATTTGAGGGCTTCCTTTATCATGGAGCTTTCTCTGTCACATATTTGTAAGAAAATAGCAAATCTTCCTTCTCTGTTCTGTTTTGGTTTTAGATGTCAGAGACTTAAAAGAATACAAGGAAGCTTTTTTCTTCATTCAGCTAGCATTGCTTCCCATTTGGATCTGAGATTTATTTATAATCTTTGTGCTCCTTAGGGGGCAAGACTTTAACTTGCTTTGTGTCCTGAAGCACCTTCATGTTTTTGTGCTGTAGAAGACTGGGAATAGATTGTGGCCCTGTCTTGTCCTCTCACACAAAAAATATTTAAATTGTTTACATTTTAAAATAAGAAACTTAACTCTACTGTCAGTAGCTATTCTAAATGTTAAAAAGGATGTTAAGGGTTGAGAGCTGTATATACAAAGTTGGAATGGGTGTTTGTGTTTCTTCCTTCTATAGAATGGTTCCTAAAAAGTTGAACCCTATCATTCCTCAAAAATGAGGGCATCAAGTGCTTCGTATCTCACTGTGATGTCTTGCAAAAGGTGTAGGGTCTGTGTTCTGGCCTTTGGAAAAGCACTTCTGGGTTTTGTGCAGCTGTTGAGTGCCTTTAGGAAGGAATGTTTCTCTTTGTCAGCTGCTACTCAGGTGCATAATAGGCATTTGAGCTGTAAAGGAAATACACTCAGTTGCCTTTGGCCAGGGATACTAAATAAGCTATAAGAAAGGACAGGAAAAAAACCCCAAGCAGTTTAGTGTTTTTTAAACAGGATTTGTTATTTAACAAAGTTTTCTGACTGAAATATTACTGTTCTGGACTTTTTTCCATATATAATTCTCAAAATTCATCAAGTTGATGCTGCCACTGTAGAAGTGTTTCAAGTTGTGAAATCACAGTTATGACCTCGTGGATTAACTGGCTTTTTTGTGTTAATAGGTGGCCAACATGTTTTACATTGTGGTGATCATGGCCCTTGTACTGCTTAGTTTTGGTGTTCCCAGGAAGGCAATATTGTATCCTGATGAGGCACCGTCTTGGACTCTTGCTAGAGATATTGTGTTCCATCCATACTGGATGATTTTTGGAGAAGTCTATGCCTATGAGATTGATGGTAAGACACTGCAGTTTTGAAGCAAATAGAGAGACAACTTACTCTGATGAGATCTTCTCGAGATCTTATAAAATTCCAATTTTATGAAGTGAAATGTCCAGCATTGTTGACACTGATTCCATTCCTTGGATTATCTCCCCATTGTGGGCTGCAGCTCTAACTTTGTGACCTGACTTTTTCATTATCCTTTCTAAAGCCTGAATGTCTTAGAATGAAAACTCTACATAATCACAGTTTCCCACAAGGCTATTCCTAGCAAGGTTTTGGAATCTTCCCCTAGAGCTGTCTTGCCAAAATTTTGGCTGCAGTGGTGTCTTATGCTTTTTTAAAAAAAGGAAATAATATGATTATGCCATAATATTAACCAGAACCTTTCCCTGGTATTTTCCTACCATCTTCCTAAATGCATGGAGACATTTTAAGTTGCAGAACCAATGCATGATGGTTGTTGCAGTCTTTGTGACCTTTTTTCTCTCTGTTATCTCTATCTGCTGGGAGTTGTAAAAAGGTACATGTCTTCTCTCTATCTTTTTTTCCCAACACAGTATGTGCGAATAATTCTGATGACAAAGTTGCTCATCTCTGTGGCCCAGGAACATGGTTGACCCCATTTCTTCAAGCTGTCTACCTCTTTGTACAGTACATAATCATGGTTAATCTCCTTATTGCATTTTTCAAGTAAGTATAGATAATTGTTAATTTTTGCTAATAACTTGCTAAGTTTCTATTTCATTGCAGTAAGGTGACAAGATGATAAGAACTGATGCCAGTTCAAAGCAATCCCATTTGCTGGAAGTTTTTTCGGGTTCTAAGTGTGGTCTTTGTCTCCTCCTCACTACAAGCCCATGGCTAAGTTAGGGGAGTGTGTGATGTGACACATCAGTGAGACATGGGGAATCAGAAGCTCAAGAAAATTTGAAAGCATTTTGTAGCTTTTCATTGGCAGAAAACAAACAAAATTGTTTCTTTATATTGGTTGTTGTTCCTAAATTCATTTAATGCTCTCGGGTTGGTTGAGTTCAATTCTAGTGAGTTGTCTTTTACAGTTGTCTACGTAGTTTGATTTATGGGCATGAGCAACTCATGAACACTGGAGAATGGCAGACTGCAGAATTAACATGGTCTGATACAAAAATCTAGGTTTGTTTGGCAAACTTGAAGTTTGATCTCAGTGTGATTTATTTCTGAGTAAAAGTACTGAGGTGTTAAAAGATGGGAGAATTTTTTTACCCTCTCCTCCTCTTGGATCATGGTGTTTTCTTGAATGTGTTTCCACAAAAATAAGTTTTGCGGCAAAAAACAAGTTCACGCTTTTTGTCTCTTAAATGACTTCAGAATTCAAGGTTGTTATCAAAGTGTTAAAAACACCTCCCCAACCACCAAACACACAGAGACACCTCTCCCCACCCCCCAGAAATCCACCGTGGTGTGTTCATGCTGTTCTGTTCCCTTTCAGCAACGTCTATCTACAAGTGAAGGCGATTTCCAACATTGTGTGGAAGTATCAGCGCTATCATTTCATTATGGCCTACCACGAAAAGCCTGTTCTGCCTCCACCTCTGATCATTCTCAGCCACATGGCTTCCCTCTTCTGCTGTGTATGTAAGAGAAGAAAGACAGACAAGACTTCAGATGGGCCAAGTATGAACAGTTATTATCCAAAAAATCACAGTCCTTTTTTTCATGTGGTTAAACTGTCAGAAAAGTCTATGTTCTTGCTTTATAATGTGTATTTTGAAGAAAGTCGAAATGGGTCTTAATTTTCTATGTTTTTAAGACTCCAGTTCTGTTCAGTGACATGCTTGATGAAGGGTATAATGTGCAGCCCCTAGAAATCTCCAGTCAAACTAACCTGTGACAAAAACAAACAGATTTGATTTCCTGTTCTGTTAATGGAGAAGATTTTTTTCCTTTCTGTAGAACTTCTTTGAAACTCAAAAAAAAAAAAAGGGGGGAGTCCACAGTGAATAAAATCCAGTTAAGGAATCTGGCTTCTGCCTCAGAGAAAAAGGGATTGAATGGTAGGAGCATAAGGAATGATAATATTGTGCACAGCTCCTCTCAGAGTTATTGTTTGGATTTTATTTTATTGGAAATCTTTGAATTTGAACTTGTTTCTGTCAATGAAAGAGCGAGGGTCTTAGGTAGCACTGTGGTAGGGTATTTTGTTTGGTTTGGGGTTTATTTTGGCTTTTGATTTTTAACACATTTTGTAAAGTTGTGACTATTAGTTTTCAGCACCTGTACAACTTCACTGCATATGTATCATCTGAACTGTTTCATCTTTCTTTAGAACTCTTCCTGACTGAAGAAGATCAGAAGAAACTTCATGATTTTGAAGAGCTGTGTGTTGAGATGTATTTCAACGAAAAGGATGATAAATTTCATTCTGGAAGTGAGGAGAGGATTCGTGTCACCTTTGAACGGTAGAATATTTACAAATAAAATTTCAGAATAGAGAATCAGAACCTTTTCAGGTGTTTTTAAATGGACTTTAAGGGCTGGAAAATGCAACTCCAGAACATGAATGTTTACACAAGCTTTGGATGGTATCTTTCCATTGCTGTGCAGAGACTAGTAATGTGACTGATGCTGCTTGATCTGCAGCAGCACTCGGGAAGCTGAGGCAATCAGTTAATTTCTGATGATGTTTTAACAACGTGATAGATTTGAAAAAGTGCTGTAGGCCCTCTATTGATATGTGTTTTAATTCTATGATTCAGAAGTACATAGTAATGTTGTATTAGAAAACAATCCAGTACTATTGTGTATGCCTTCTTGTAATCTCAGAGGTTTTTTTCCTCTGATTAAATGTGCAGAAAGGGTTACAAAAATGTTTCTTTTGTGTATTGAGAAAAATCCCTTTCATAACTACTTCGTAATTTGATTTTTCTTAGGGTGGAGCAAATGTGCATTCAGATAAAGGAAGTTGGTGATCGTGTCAACTACATAAAACGGTCCTTACAGTCTTTGGATTCACAGATTGGCCACCTCCAGGATCTGTCTGCTCTGACTGTGGATACCCTGAAAACACTGACTGCTCAGAAGGCTTCAGAAGCCAGCAAGGTTCATAATGAAATCACCCGGGAGCTGAGCATTTCAAAACACTTGGCACAAAACCTCATTGAGGATGGGTCTCTAAGGTCATCTGTGTGGAAGAAGCACAGCATTGGAAATGTCTTTGGTTCTTTTCCGCAAGGAGGCCTTGAAAGTAACAATGCTTTACTCTGTAACATTTCTATACGTGATGAGAAAGAAGCCCAACATAAGACAATTGGTCAGGAGTTGGCTCCAGTTCCCCGAAGAGAAGAAAAAAACTTCCAAGAGGCAGGTTCCTCAGGCAGTGCCTTATTTTCAAACACTGTTTCCCCTCCAGAACTTCGCCAGCGAATACAGGCTGCAGAGATCTCAAGGTCCACTAGTAAAAGTAAAAAACTAGGCAACTCATCCAACAGCATGCCACATGTAACATCCCCAACAGCCAAGTTCTTTGTTAGCACTCCATCTCGACCCAGTTGCAAAAGCCAGCTGGATTCTTCAGCAAAGCATGAAGAGACTGTTTTCTCTAAGGCTACAGAAGGAGATAATAATGTAGAATTTGGTGCATTTGTGGGTAAGTATAACAAAGTAGATTCTGAGTGTCCTGAAGTCGTTATTAGCTGCTCTTATCCTTTTGCTTCTGGCTCTGCTTGCCTTGCTTTCACCCAACCTTGTGTTGAAAATGGAGGATACGTTAATTGTGGTTTTATTCATGATGAGAGTGACACTAATGATAACTACAGCTGCAGAGTTGACAAATGTGATCACCAGTCCTCTGTCAAGTTATCGAAGAACAAGCCCCAAACGAAGTTCTCTTTGTCAACTGGCAACTTGATGTCAACAGTCAACTGTGACGGCTCTCATGGAAAATTGAATATTAAAGATGAACTTACCAAAAGTCAGCATGTCCATGCAATGGAACTACAAACCCGAGATTTATGTTCTAACATCCTTATGGGACTACTTCATAAACTGTGGACCAAATCTAAGCCACAAGGTTTGACTTATCAAGAATTGTATAGTATTTTGGGTGTATTCCGGTTGCAGGTGACTTTATTCTACTGTTTTGCTCTGCTTTTCTTGCTTTTAACATCTCTAATTTCCCTATGTTGCTTGAATGTTGTTTTTAACTTAAACTATAATTTTCTCCATAATTCTGTCACATAGACAATATTTTTCTGACAAACATCCAGTTGATGGGTATAGCAGCTTTGTGCAATTAGCAGCTCTACAACTTGGTACGGGCTTTGTAGACAAACTGTAAATCATCATAAAGCTCCTACCTTCTTATTGCATAAATCAAAAATATTGTCTATATCTTGACGTAATTACAGAACACATCTTAGGCTGGTGGAGTCCTGGACAAATATCTCTGTGGTATCTGTGTCAAGCTGAGGGTTCCTCCTATACTGTATTTCTAAACACTGTTATAACTGGGATCTTCCACTGTTGCCTGGGCTAACATATGTTTGGGTACTTGTTTTGGAAGCTTCCAAAGTCCTTTAATTCAATACAAAATTTTGCCTCCCCTCAAGTTTTGCTTAACAGTCAAAACGTGGATGTTTTTGGTTAGTTACCTACGTATTTGAATGGTAAAACAGTGGCAGATTCATTGCAAAACACAGGTGTGGGTTTACTAACTGACTCCTGTAAAGTAAATAATGCTTTATGTACTCTTGGTGTACGGCAGAAGATGGTAATCTGGAATTGGCAGGTCTCCTGCAGAGGTATTGTCTTGCCCTAGATGTTTAGGGATGTCTCAGTGTTTTTCAAAGGTTTGCTGAGGATCTAGAAATTTAAATCTCTAGACAGGAGTTTATTCTACTGCTGTAAAACTTGGATTTCTAAGAAGTTCCCTGCACGCACTGTTGTTTTTAGATTGACCTGTGCATAGGAAGAGTATCTACAATTTGCACGCTCATTCGCTGTTTGTTTACAAGTGCCTCGTGGTTGACAAAAAAATTTATTTTTTTTTAAATTCAGGAAGCAAGACTAAACAGAAGTAATGGACAGTGATTGTGTAACTCTTATCTAATCTTTAAATGTACTTCACCACTAATAACTTTGAATACTAACTGTACTGATTTACTGAAGCCAGATTTTTTTGTGCGTGGTCCTCTGACATCTGTAGCATTTAGAACATACTCTTCATTCCTGCTGTTCACAATTTATAAAACTTGTGGTGCCATGCAGGTTTCAGTTGTGAAGCCAAGTAGGTTTTCAATCATTATGAAACCACATGCTTAGGAAAATTCTGAAAAGTATTTCTTGCAACTGGGAGGATGAAGGGTATTTTGTAAAAGCTACCTCCAGAAAACTATCTACTTTTCCTTCATTTGTCATAGATAGATGAAAGTGCTGTAATTCAGGCCCTGCTCCTTTCCTGTGAGGAGCATGCACTTGAGTGAAATTTTGAAATATTAGCTTTACTTTTTGAATTGTGGTAATCCACACCTCAGTGCAGGAAAAGCAGTAGTTTCATATCAATACCTCGTCACACTGGTCTTTACTTTAGCCTGTAATGTCTCCTCTAGTGCAAGCAGGCACACAGACCGTAGGTGCTTTGTCACCCCGTGCTGTGCTGCTGCAGACTGTTGGCATGGTCAGAACCCTGGAGGTTGCTTTGATTTTGACTCCTCTTTTTGAATTCGCTGTGTCAAAGGTCACAGAGACAGCATGGACCTGCAGCGCTTCAAAGAGGCGGCGAGCAAAGTCCGGGACAGGACTGCCGACATCGAGGTAAGCCTGGAACTTCTGGTCCAGCGTGTTGATGGGGTGGTTCCTTTAAACTGTAAGGCCACAGTGTGTTTTGACAAAGTCTAAAAGCAAATATAATCAAAGAACGTACATGTTCCTTGCAGACTGCACTTTGCATCTGGTTTATGATTAAAAAAAAATCTGGTGAAAGCTCATGCAGCTTTAATTGCCATCAAATACTGTTGCTTCATAACAGGATGCTAATGAAATAATAGACAAGACCTGAAGTTATAAAAGCTGAGATGATCACAACTGTGAATTAAGTTCAAATTAAGTATCCCCTCATTAGTGTTTAATGAAATGTTTGACACTCATGAATTTCAAGAGCAGCTTTTAGGAAGACTCAAGTGATTTACATCATAATTTATAGGGCAAGATGACAGTCTACTTAATTTTAAAAAGTGATAAAAATTGCTCATTATGCTTCCAAGAAGAAAAGGCTTTTCTAATAAAATTGTCACAAACTAAAATGCATAATTTCCATTTTTTAAAGAATAATAAAAATAAGTATATCAAACGTGATAAATCATAATAAACCTGTCCTCAAGTGCTATAGAGCGTGTGTGTGCATATATTTATGAAAGCTAGTTTTCTCCATGGAGTTAAGTTAGTAAATACAAGTTACCATTTGCAATTACCCTGCATTTAGGGGAGAATATGCCTTGAGAATTGCATTATGACCATTTGCAGTGTTTCTGCTCTGCTGAGTTGCTTTTTCTGAACCTTCTGACAAGTACAATATGTGACCAAAGAGCTTTTCTCTGTATTTTTGGCACAGCTTTTTTGGTGGTAATGTTTATGATTTGCTTTGTTTTCTTGGTAGGAGCAACAGGAAGACTTCAAAAAAGCTATATTGGAGGGCATAGAGACAACCAGACTTCAAGTAAGTAAAGAAAGTTTCCATTTATTAGAGACATCATTTTCAGCAGATACTGAATGTGTTCTTTACAGTAAAGACATGCAACTGTTTTCTTATTATCTGTAAGCTGGATGTCCCCTTGATAGAGGTCTAAATAGTTTTAGTGTTTGGTACTATTGGGATAAAAAGTCCAGTAGCATTTTGAGACAATACTGTTGTTCTTAGATGCTTAGTAATAGAGCTGTCCCATCTTAACTTGGGACTGGTTTGATTCTTACTTTTCATGTAGGCACTACAGTCATTGATTGTAAGATGCTGAAGATGTGCCGAACACTGAAACACGTATAGACCTAAAAACGGGTCTGCAGAAGACACTTTCAGCAGGTGCATTCTCTGTGTTGCCTTCCAGTGAAGTGTTTGTTTAGGGATGTAAAGAAATAGTCTTTACACACACACACAAACACACACACGTGTGTGTATAGCTACACACATACATACACAGAGGCCTGTATGTATGTGTTTAGGGGTGTGGGGTTACTCCTTGAGGGAAGGGTGAAAAAGGGTGGTAACAGTTTCCTAACTGTTATAAATCTTTGTAATCAAAAGCAGGATGTATTGATTTTTTTTTGCATTTTATTCAGGTAACCATTGGAATTAGTATGCTGGTAGTGAGGAATGTTCTAGCTCTACACCATTCTACACATAGTCCTAGTTTGTGATGAAACCACCTGTCTCCTTTTTTGCAAAAGAAAGATTTTGCTGTCAAAAGTTGACCACATGAGTATATATTGCAAGAATATGTAATTATTAAGGGGTATGTCCATGAGGAAATGCCATTCATAACCTGTAGGGGGTTTTTGTGACAAGAGTTTTCTACATTTTATTCTTATTTGAAGTGGGTGCAAACTGAACTTTAGTTTCTGCCAGAGCCACGTTCTTAAATGAGAATTTATTGCCAGCAAAGGCCTGTGACAGAATAGCTGAATTTGGGGCTTGTAGAGATCCAGGGTAAAGTACATTTCTGTGGTTGTATCCTATTGTAAGGAACTCTTTGGGTATGGGTCAGGAATCTTAATGTGTGCCTGAAGATGTTAGAGCTGATAGTTACAGAGCATTTTAACTGAATTGTCTGCTCAACTTGTACATTTTTGTCCAGCAAGGTATTTCAGGTACATCCAGAATTTTTTTTAAAAAAGACAGAATCCTAGATAGTCCTACAAAAGAAAACTGGGCAGATTGTCTGCCAGGAGAGGTAGTTGCAAGCAAGAATGATAATGATAACTAATGGCAAATGTAATTTTCTTTTTTTTTTTTGGTAGGGTCTTCAAAGTGACTCTGGTCTAAGACAGTCCAGTTCTTGTGGGTTTACTGACCCTCTGGCAGGGCATTCGGAGCAATGTAAGTGTCATCTGTTCAGGTGATCTAATTTTGTCCCTAAACTGTGCTGGTAATGGATATTCTAAGAAGATAAAAAGCAAACACAAAAAAGTTAAAGCATCTTTAAATACTTTCATGGCTGGTGCTACTTGAATCTGCTCCTCCAGCTCTTCGTGGTTCTTCTAGTCATGCCAGCTCAATTCTGTTACCTTGTATTTGCCACCGAGAGCAGAGTCAAAAAAACCTAAGTGATCTAATTAGGACTGTGCTGGAAACCTTTTTTAGAGATCAGATAGTTGTGGAGCGGGTTTTTTATGCTAGCCATGTTAAGCTGTCTAGTTGCTCACTCTCTTGGCAGTAGGTAACAAAGACACGTGCTGTTCTTGGTCCAGTTCTAAATCTCCTTCATTTGTAGTTTACAGCAAGAGCAGAAGAGCGTCGAGTGAAGACACTCAGCAAGTGGACTCCAAGGCAGCCTTACTGACGGTTTGTGTCCAGCTTTTATGACATTGTTGAGCAGAACTACAAACTGAACAAATAAAGGAGAAGAGACAATGTAAAGAATAATAGTGATTTGTGGACTGACTTGTGCTAGGAGGCAACAGACTTGTTTTGTCTAAGCTGTGTTTGTTCTCACAATCTATGCTGTTTCCTGTTTATAGAAAAAAAGCTAACTCTAAAGAAAAGAATTATTTATATAATCCATGAAACAGTAGTGCATATGTAGCCTTATCTATTTTAGTTATGGTTACCATTTCTCTGTTGTACTTGAGTCTTTCCATTCAGCTGCAGTTCAGTACAACCCAGTGAAGTATTTCTGATAAACAGGCTGTACTGCAAGATCTTAAAACACATCACCACCCACCTCCAATTAAATATACTATGTTTTCCTAACACAACTGAAGCCCTCTTTGTTTTTCCTCTCCTCTGTTTTAAAGGATTGGCTACAAGGTAGACCTTCAAATAGCAGTCAAATGTAAGTAAGCTTTCTACTAGTGGAGCAATTTCATCACACTCTATTTTGGTTTGTTTTTCTTTCTGGTTGTCTTTGGCTGTAGTGGTATATAGTTGCATTTAATGGAAAAAAAATCAAGGTCTAAGTTTTTTTCTAATAAATAAGCAAATGTGTTCACTGGATTCATCATAGAATGGTTTGGGTTGGAAGGGACCTTAAAATCATCTAGTTCCAACCCCTCTGCAGTGGGCAGGGACACCTTTCACTAGACTGTGTTGCTCCAAGTCCCATCCAACCTGGTCTTGAACACTCCAGGGATGAGCCAACTTCTCTGGGCAACCTGTAGCAGTTTCTCACCGTGCTCATAGTGAAGAATTTCTTCCTAATCTAATCTAAGCTTGCCCTCTTTCCATTTAAATTCCTTACCCATTGTTCTGTCACTACATGCCCTTGTAAAATGTCCCTCTGAAGTTCTCTTGTAGCCCCTTTAAACTGCTGTTTGGTCTCTGGAGCTGCCTCTTCTCCAGGCTGAAAACCCCAACTCCCTCAGCCTGTTTCCATTCAGCTCCAGCCCTTGCAGAGTCTTCATGGCCTCTGCTGGACTCATTCCAACAAATCTATGCCCTTTTTATGTTGGAGACCCCATACCTGGACACAGTACTGCACCTGGAGTCTCATGAGAGCAGAGCAGAGGGGCAGAATCACCTCTCTCAATTTGCTGGTCACACTTCTTGGGATGCAGCCCCGGATTTGGTTGGTTTCCTGGGCTGCAGGCGCACAGAGACGGGTCATGTTGAGCTTCTCATCACGCTTTGACAGGCTCGATTTAGATTAATGGCATCACATGTCAGAGTGCAAAACATGTCCCTAAATGAAAATGACTTTGTTGACACTTAGTGAGGGGCTGACTTCCTGGTAAAGGTCTTTACCCAACCTTTCAAACTGTAACCACCTCTGGAATTGTGCAGACATTGCTCTTGTTAACAATTATCCCCCAAGTTAACTGTTAAAGCCATTACCTTATTTATCTGATATCAGAAGGGTAACCTGTTGTGAACAAGGTTTAATTAAAGCCCCTCTGTGGGAACGAGCTCTCGTGATGCAAACTTTACATAATGTTGTGTGTGACTTGGTGGAGTTTAAAGTGTAGCTCTAAAACATGAGATTACTTAACAGCTTTCCATGACTGTTTTGTAATTAAGAAACCTGTACTGCCCTTGAAAAATGGGATAAAAGCAGTACTGGGGGGGTTAACAAGGTGACCTCGGATGATGTGTCAAAATCAGGGAATACAAAGTGAGTTTGGAAGACGCAGTGACTGTTGGTTTTCTGGCATTTCACAGGCCATCGGAAGAAGATGCATTGAATGGTAAGTTTTCTTTCTCTTATAAACAAGGTGAGAGCTTTTCATATAAGCAATTGTTTGGGTCTTTTTATGAGAATATATTGAATTACTGGGAATTTGGAATTTAATGGACACAGAATACTGTGATTTTTAATATTTTTTAACAAACCATCTATCATTAAGTGCTTCAATTTTTATTCCCCCCCCAAGGTACTGAAGAGCTAAGTGCAGTACTTAATTTTCTGCACAGCAGATCTTTTTCAAACTCCAGTTATTTGGCAAGTGTTCTTTGCATGTGGTGTTTTAGTACATAATACAGGTAGCAAGCAGTATCTCTTTTTTTTTTTCCCTCTTAATCTCTTTTCAGGCATTGCTTCTCCTTTCAAGCCGATCATGGATATCAATTACTATTATTCAGGTCAGTCACCCTTATGAACTAATGTTTGTATTTTTATTGACACTTACTACATCCTTAAACTTCAACAAATGCTGTAATTTTCCTCTAGCTGTAGAAAGAAACAACTTGATGAGATTATCACAGAGCATTCCATTCACTCCTGTGCCTCCAAGAGGTAAGAATTGTATTTCTGGTTCACTGTGGTCTTTTGGGGAAGAAAATAAAAGCAAACCTTATATGGATTCTAATTTGGTTTGATCATTCTAATATAGGATGATCAAGGCAAAGTTCACACTTGCTCACAGCAAGTGTGAAACTGAAGTCTTAATGAACTAAAAGAAGTCTAGTCTTAGAACACCCAAAAATGAGTATGACACCTTTTCTAGGGCAACTCACTTGATTATGAAATGTAGATTTAATTATAGTTGTTCCTAGAAATGGTGATACAGTGATGGTAATATTGTACTGACAGGTTTATAGCAAACTATTTTGGAAGGATTCCTTGACGTGTATAAGCTTGTATAAACATTTATTCAGTGTTCTTAAAGCTGTTTGAACAGTGTCATAAATAGCTCTAACGAGGAGGACAAAGCTGCTGTACTGTTTTGCAGCTCTGTGAAAAAAGGTTGGAGAGGGGCCTTCCCACAGAGCTTAAAATTTGCTGTTAATTCAGGATGTTGTTAATGACTTCATATTGCAGCGTGTTGTAATCTAAAAGATAATAGGTTTCCAGTGCTTTTAATTTTAAACTTGGAAAATCCAATGCAGTAATTGCTTTGTGTGTTGTAACAGGTGAACCAGTCACTGTGTATCGCCTTGAAGAAAGTTCTCCCAGCATCCTGAACAACAGCATGTCCTCCTGGTCACAGCTAGGGCTCTGTGCTAAGATTGAATTTTTAAGTAAAGAGGAGATGGGAGGAGGTTTACGCCGAGCCCTCAAAGTAGTGTGCACGTGGTCAGAATATGATATCCTGAAATCAGGACACCTTTATATCATCAAGTCTTTCCTTCCTGAAGTTGTGAATACTTGGTCAAGCATTTATAAGGAGGACACTGTGCTACACTTGTGCTTGAGAGTAAGTTTTATCTTTGTCAAATATTAAACATAGACGGGCATTATATGTTAAACAGAAAACATTTTCCTACCTGAAAACTAGTATATACTTATCATAAAAAGAAAAAAATTGGATAGTCTGGGGTTCCATATGAGCTAAAGGGTTAAAAACTCTGCTCCAGGATGGCTTACTGAATCAAAGAGCTCAAACCCTTAAAATCTAGACAGAACTTTAAAAGAAAGTAATCTGTTACACTGCCTTGGGGAAATAGACCCTGTTGCCACTGCCTGCTTGGCTCTTCACTGTTCCCTGTTCTGTAATGCAGCTCACAAGGGGTTTGCCTTGCAGGAAATTCAGCAGCAGAGAGCGGCACAGAAACTCACCTTCGCATTCAATCAAATGAAGCCCAAATCCATCCCATACTCTCCAAGGTGAGTGTGTGAACTGCCATTAATGGTGCATGCTTTTGGCACAGGAGATTGCCTACAGGGTTGTTAACAGATGCATCAAATATATTAAGGCACTGATATGTGGATATATGTCTTGGAATATTACTGTGAATGTGTCAAGCAAAATTATCTGTGGCAGTATTTTCCATTGACACCTATTGCAATGATTCTAACCTAGAGTGATAATTTAAATAGCTTTGTATAATAGTTCAAAATTATTTAAATCATTGGTAGATCAAGTAAAAATCTAATAGTAATGATATATGTCATTCATTTTGGAAATATATTCATTAAGTATGCTTTTTACTAGGTTCTTGGAAGTTTTCCTGTTGTATTGCCACTCTGCTGGCCAGTGGTTTGCAGTTGAAGAGTGCATGACTGGAGAGTTTAGAAAATATAATAACAATAATGGTGATGAAATAATCCCAACTAACATGCTGGAGGAGGTTATGCTGGCTTTCAGCCATTGGACATATGAGTATACAAGAGGAGAATTGCTGGTACTAGATCTGCAAGGTAAAGTCCTTATTTTGAAATGGGGATTGGGCCAAGGTAAATGGATGTGGGGTTTTCTCTTAATAGCATTTTATTAAGAATTTGTGTGCCTGTAATAAATAACAATCATTATTTAGTGCTTCTTGGTCTAGTTAGTTTGAATCTATGGTTTTCTTATTTAATCACAGAATCAGATTGGAAAGGATCCCTAAGATTGTTAACCCAGCACTGCCAAGTCCACCACCAAACCAGGTCTCCAAGTGCCACAGCTAAACATTTTTAAAATCCTTTCAGGGATGGTGACTCCACCACGTCCCTGGGCAGCCTGTTCCTGTGCTTGGCAACCTTTTCAGTGAAGAAATTATACCTCATACCCAACCTAAACCTCCCCTGGTGTAACCTGAGGCCATTTTCCTCTTGCCCTATTGCTTGATACCAACCTCCATCCGGCTATAACCCCCTTTTAGGGAGCTGCAGAGATGGATAAGGTCCCCCCATGACCCTCCTCTTCTCCAGGCCAAACAGCCCTGGCTCCCTCAGCTATTCCTCACAGGACTTGTGCTCCAGGCCATTCACCAGCTCTGTTGCTCTAATGTAGCATAAAATCTTAACAGCAACACAGAGAATAGAAATATCTACATCTTTTCCTAATGAGATGTGCTATAAATTCTGGGTTTTGACGCATTTGTGTAGTGCCAATATGGTGAGCTGTATTTATTCTGAACTGTGTGTCAGATATTCTGGCTGTGGGAACTATATAGGAAAATTTTCTCACAGATAAAAACTCAAGTCAGGAATTGCGGGCAGATGTAAAAAAATAGGTGGAAGAAATCTGAAAAGTACTAAGTGTGCATTTAGGAGCAATTTTGTAAGGATAGAGAATCACGTATAATTTGGATTTGTTGGGGGTTTTTTTCTGTTTTTATAAGAAGAGAAGTCATAGCTAAAGATTCCAGTGCTTTTCAGTATTAATGCATTTATGTAATCAGAGATGTGTCGGATTTAACTTTATCTTCATGTTCTGTCTGAAGGTGTTGGTGAAAATTTGACAGATCCCTCGGTGATAAAAGCTGGGGAAAAAAGGTAAGGGCAAAAAAAAGACTTAAAGTATTGTAAACTTTTCCCTAGAGAGAGAACACATGCGACCACAATTTCTGTTCACTTTATTTCTAAGGTCGCATGATATGGTGTTCGGTCCGGCCAATCTGGGGGAGGATGCAATAAAAAACTTCAGAGCAAAGCACCACTGCAATTCCTGCTGCAGGAAACTGAAACTTCCCGGTAAGAGCTGCTGTATTTCTTCTTCTGAGACATTTGTCATGAGGTGGTGTATGATGTGAAATGAAACTGTGAAGTCATGCGGTGGAGGTGGAATAAATAAGCAGCAGTTTTGTAATTGGACTTTGGGCTTCCCATTACATGTATGATAAAAACATCCTTTTCTTGACACTGCCTATCAAGGAATTCTTCTTTATGAGTACCTTTGCATACTCGATTCTTAGCTAGACTTTTATGCCCCCTGGATTCTACCAGCTCAGGAAACAATATAATCATTATGACTTCGTTCTGTTTGTACAGATCTGAAGAGGAATGATTACACACCTGACAAGATGATATTTCCTCAGGATGATTCCCCTGAACTGACAATTCAGCCTGGAAGCTGCACCAAAGAATCTGACTCGGCTGGTTCTATTCGTCTGATGCTCTAATGATGTGACCAAATCCGTGGCTTCATTCAAACTTCATGGAACATCACAAAGTTGTCACTTATCTCTCCTTCACTGTAATTAAAAGAAAGACATGTCAAAAGAAGGATTACTGTCTTATAAGTGGGATTTTGGCTGGTCCGTAATCTAAGGACCTTACAACTTGTGATAATCATCTACAGAGCAGCATGGCAGCTGATCATTCTAAAGGTGGTATAATGACAAGTATTTAAGATGTGTTTTTAAAGGGGCTTTTTAAACAGAAAGTTTTATTTTTTATTTTATTTTGGTGTAGTGGAGGGTTTTCCTTCTGCAGTCCTCTGGTGGGAAATATGCCTTCCACCAAAAGGATTTTGGTAGTTGAGGTTTTAAGGTAAAGCATTTGTCTTTTTGGCATTTGTCTTACTGTCAATGAGAAAACCAGGAGAGAGCACCTACCTCTGTAATGCCAGAGTATTCTTAGAGTGTTTTTGGAAGTGTTCCACTGTTTCCTCACCAGGTGTCTTTTAATCTGGCCTTTTGAAGAGGACAGAACCAAATGAGGTGTATATAGGATGCCAGTAGACAGAAATTGAAGGTAGGAACTTGATCTGTTCCACAAGAGAGGGTCTCCTGAATCAGGATTCATGCAGCTTCATGACTGTGAAGCTGGGCTTGGTTGTTTTTGTTTCATGGAATAGAGCCCTAATTGTGCATAATGAAATTTCTTGTTTTACACATTTTAATTTTATCAAGTCACTGTCAAGTAGTAACAAAGCCATGATAGACTGGTATAATCATATTTAATAGAAGAATTAGTATGTGCTGGTCCAAATAAGTTGCCTTGTAAGAACACAAGTTGGAAGTGCTTTTCCTCGTACGTACGTAGTGACTGCTTCAGAAGCTCTGCCTTCCAAAGATCTTGTCAAACCAGTATATCGAAACAGAATGTACACATACCTTGTAAATGTATTTAAAATTGTGTAGAAAACATCCTTAATGTTATGTTATTTGTGGTACTTACTTAAGAGAGACTAGGGTCGGATTAGCATTGTGTAAAGTACGGGAGATTGCAATGCACCTTCATGCCAATAAAATGTAATTTAAGTGTCCCAAATATTGTTGAGCATTCAGCAAGGAAAAACTGTTGTCCAACTGAAGTTTCATGCTGCGATTTTTTTTTTTGTTACATAGGTACTAATTTGTAATTTTTAATTAAAAGGGCAGTATATAGCTCTATAAATTTTTTTATTGAGTAGTGTATCTTATAGATACAGACCTAAGGCACGAACACAATAGCTGTTTAAATGGTGTTTTATGTTTGATGGGGAAAGGTAAAATGTTATAAGGATATAATACTGTATACATTTTGTATATCATTAAATCTTTAAAGAATCTAAAATAAATTTATTCTTGTTTACAGACTTCTGCTGTCCATCTCAGTCTGAAAGGTTATTTTGGTGAATTTAAGTAACTTTTTGTGGAAAAGTAGACTTTGCCATGCTGGATCAAAGCAGTTGTTCTCCTTTGAGGTATCAACTTTGGCCAACTTCGGAAACTAGGGAGGTAAAAAAGTGAAAACTGTCAGAGTAGACAAACATATGTGAGGGGATTAATGAGTAAATGAGACCAAAATAGCTCTACAGTGTTTAATTAGGAGTTCTTTCTTAGATGTGTGACTGTATCTCTTGCTATTGCTGGGAGGGAGTGGACAGACATTCAAATGCCAAGTAACAGAAACCGTTAGTTTGGAAGTGTGACTGGCTTCGCAAATTGGGAAAGATTTCTAGAGGAGCCTCTTGAAAATGCGACCAAATTCAGTGTATGAAATAGGAAAAACATTTTGAAAAAATTGCCAGTAAAAGTTGGGGAAGGTTTTGTTTCCTGACAAACACTTAAGTGCACACGGTTAATTTTTACAGCTGTGTTACCGGTCTTGGGGAGTTTTGTGTGTGACTCATTTCTTAGCAAAATAAACAGATGGGACTCTTGTGTGATGGGTGTGAGTGATGGTGGGGAGTGTTCCAGCTGCTCGGTCTTGCAGTGACTCAGGCCTGAAGCTTTTTCAAGACCAAAGGAAAAAACATGGTTGGGAAATGCCTGTAAGTCTTGGGGTGGCTAACACTGTTCATGTTTCTGTCCGTCTCCCTGGCGTGAGCACTGGTGCAACTCTGCACGACTTACAGCTGGAACTACATGAGAAGTGTGTGTGTAAATTGAGGGGGGAGAAATGTATGACTTTCAGAAGTGATCTGCTCCACGACAGCAGAAAAAATCATAAATGTCAAGTATGCTTCAGGGAAAGCATTGCGAAAGTGTGGTGGCAAAGGGAAAAACAAGTTGGTTTGAAGAAGTAGCCTGACTGTTTGGGCAGTGCCACATCGTGCTGGTGTTGGGCAGCAGGAACGTGAAGATTATTCCATGAAATGTAATTTGAGAACTTCAAGTGTCACTCCTCTATTGAAACTCAGGCTTGGAGTGCTCTATGAATAGAAAGCAGGTGTGATCCTTTAGCATTTAAATTTCCTTTAGATTACCAAAGAGGAGGAAAGTAGAAGCAGCACTGGAACTTCTGATAAAAAGTACTGGCATATCTTCTTGGAACCCAGTTTTTAAATACAGGAATATAATTCAAACCTTCTCTAATTATTTTTTAGTGAAAATCTGAAATGCTTCAGTGACTTTATTTAAAGAGTATCTCACACATAGGGAAGTAAGTAAGCTACATAATTTAAACTTTAATTAATACACCAAATTCAACATTGTTGACTGCTTTCTTTGAAGTGTTTAGGTACTGAAACATTTCAGAGAAACCCAATCCCAAACATGTTGTGGCAAAGTACACAGCTCCTGGGGAGCTGGTTTTTTAGCTGCTGCTCAGCAGCTGAGTGATTGGAAAAGGAGAGGTTTGTTTTTTAAGCCTCTGACAGTGGTTTCTTACACTTTAATTCTTTGTGGTTGCATCTCACATGTGCCATAACACTTAACACTGCAGGAATTGGGAGAAGGGAAAAGACTGTGGCTGAAAACTTGGTAGTAACAGTTCATATGGAATGTTCCTAAAAGACCAGCTGGAAAAAAAGGAGCACTTTTTACATGTAATAATGCTTCTGAAAAAAATGCTGTTGATTAAATCTTTCTTTTTACCATTAACACCTTTCCATTTTGTGGTGAGGGTAATGGTAAGTTATTTCTCAGCCCCAGAGATTGGAGTAGGTAGCACCCATGTAGGGTTGTGTATCCTGTTACATTAAAATAGTGAAAATCTTGATTTAGATTCCCCAAAAAGTTAGGAATAAACATGTCCAGTTCCATTGTAGACCAGATTTTGAGGTGGGGGGGAAGGGGGGATGTTGATTTTGTGTCTCAGTTTGCAGGTAACCAGTTTGGGAGATAACAGCAGTGACAGCTGTCCCAAGAGTGCTGGGAGTTGTCCTTTGCTTGAAGTTTAACAAGTAAGATAATTAGGGATTTTTTTAAATGGCATCCTGGGCCTCTTCTGTGGATACTTGTGACTTCCCAAATTGCATGTTAAATAGGGAAGACCTGCTGCTTTTCAGTGGTGTATGGAATTCAGAGATGAACTACACTGCCTCATTAGCTAATTAAAAGCCACTTCTCTGCCACTACCGTTTCTGTTTTTTCCCTCAGGAGAAGCTTCATAACTCAAACAGACAAATTAGGTGTGATGTTTTGAGGTAGTTGAATCATTTTATGGTCAAAACCAGCATCATTGCCCTTCCACCAGAGCATAGGAGCAAACATGGACAAACATGGGGCAGGCTGAAGCTCCCTGCTCAGTGGAATGGGTGGATGCCCCTGTTTTCCCAAGGGTTTCTCTTCCAAGTGGCACATAGGAAGGACACAGAGGCAGGTCAGGCCAGGCATGTTCCCCTGCACAGGGACCAACGTAACCAAGTGACATCACAAAGGCAATGGGGCAGGAATAGCTGGGGTGAGCTGGAGTGACAGAATACAACACAGCATAGAACACCCAGGGCATTGCTTGGCTTGTTCTACATCAATTGCTGCCATTTCAAAGTTCTCTCAGTGTAGAATATCAGCCTCTAAAAATTCAAGAGCAGCAACATTGGTGAGCACCTCTGGGTGCTGTAGAGTCTGTTCAGCTTCTCCACAGCCTGACTGGGGATGGGGACAGTTTGGTCCAGGACAAACTCATGCAGCAAGAGAACAAACCTATGAAAATTTTCTTAAGTAACATAGCAAAAATCTAAAGAACAACCTGTTAGTAGTAGCATCTGGACTGCAACCTATGGTTTTAGAAAATATATTAAGTAGCACACCCCCGCAGAAATGAAATATATGCACTCTTTAGGGTTAAACACTTTAGATAGCTATTTTGAGTAATTAGAGATATAGTCAAAGACTGATTGGAATTTTAGGAATGACTCTAAAACCTCAGGTATTTAAATAATACCTCTTAATGATCTATCTCACCATAATGGGAAGTGCTTAATGTGGGAGATGGAGAGTCTTCACCACTGTATTAGCCTGATGAAAGTACATGTGAATAGAATTTATAAAAAAGATCCTGAAACAGTAGGCAATGCCTCCTGTGTCTCTTTATAAAAAGCATAACGCAAAGAGCACTGTAGCATTTGAGATTTACACTTGTTGTGGATTTTTTTCCTAGTAGGTGGAAGGATGGCTTGGAAATGGAAGTATTCCACCAAGGAAGAGATGGAGGATCCGAACAGCCGTCACCCGGGGCTCACTGGCCTGCAGAACCTGGAAAACACGTGCTACATGAACGCCGTGCTGCAGTGCCTCTGCAGCCTGCCCCAGCTCGTGGAGTATTTCCTCTCGGGGCGCTGGAACACGGCCCTGCGCGTGTGAGTTGCTTTGCTTTTGGCCTTGCACTGCTCTTTCCCTTCCGGAGGACACACGTGTCCCTGAGAACATGAGGCACCACCTACCAGCTCCCCCTGGGCAGTCACAGTCAGATTGGCCACAAGCTGTCCTTTGAGACCCCAGGTTGTTTCCTTGCTGGGTACCTTCAGCATTATACTTTGTCATTTTGAGGGTAATGCCTGTTACAGTAGCTGCTGCCTTGATGGTTTCTGCTGCTTTCTAGGATACTCAGAGTCCTTCAAACCCAATGACAGGCTGTCAGAGCTCTGCTGTACCTGCATATGTTTTCTCAGTTTCTGTATTGTGCTCCCATTTGAAGGCAGAGACTATTTTTTCACACTATACCTGAAGCTTCTGTGTATTTTTTCCAAGGGAGATTGGCGAGTCTGCAACTGCCTTTGGCTGTTTGATGTCCGATATGTGGCTTGGAGAGTTTGACTACGTTTCCCCTGAGGCTTTTCATTCAGTCTTTGGGAAGCGGTACCCAACTTTTAGCAGGAGGACTCAGCAGGATGCGCAGGAGTTTCTGATCTGTGTGCTGGATGAGCTCCACCAGGCTTTCAGGGAGGTAAAAGCCCAGCTGTGGCATTTTGGGGACTGAAGCATTTCCCTCTGCATTTCAGGATTTAGCATTCTATGTAGCAATTGCCCATCCTTCTCTTCTTATTATCATGATGGGGCTGCTAATAGTTGCTCTTTTCTACCTTTGTTCCAAGGCCATTTACACACAATTACTAATTTGCTTTTGTCTAATGCTGCTTCAAATTGCAGCCCCAATTTGAATGAAAATGCTGTCTGTAGCTTCATTGTCCTAACCTCTCCCTCTCCTTGCTCCTTCCAAGCTTAATATTCTTCTATTTTCTCATCTGCCTGAAATCTTCATGTCAGCCATGACCCCCATGTGTCTTTCTCTTCTTCAGATCCACTGATAAAGAGCTTTTTGAGCAGTTAAATCCTGTCAAATGTCCAGATTGTTATATTTTTGCTTAATTTGTCTTTGAGAAAAGGAATTAAGCTTACTCTGCATATATGAAACAACAAGAAAAGTATTTTAGAGCCAAATTCTGTGATAAGATTAACTACTGGCCTATGCAGACAGTGGCAGCAACCAGTAAAACCCAGTGAAGGCACTCAAATGGTTGCTTACTTACATTTTATTAATTTTTTCTCTCCTGTATAGTCAAGCCGACACAGGGCCAGTGCAGAAGCAAGCAGAGGGAGTGGCAGTGGCACATCTATTATAACACAGTTATTTGAGGGACAGCTCAGTTATGGTATCACGTGTCTGAAATGCAAGACCATCACTAACAGACCTGAGAGCTTCACCGTCCTTTCCCTGCCCATCCCTTCAAGCAGAGTGTGCTCTCTGGAGGTATGACTGCCAGTACATTCCTGCTGGTTTCTGCTTCCTGTGGGAAGAGGTGGCTTAGGCTAGTAAATGTTACTGAAAAGATGCAGGTTTTTAGTTACTTCGGTTTCCTGGGTGCTAATGGATAGTCTTGGATCTGGTCCTTAGAGAACTGGTGTTTCTTCACTGGCCTCAGGACCACAGAGGCCGGCAGGGTTACAAGACCAAGGCTTGTGAGTTGCCAGGGGATGAGGGATATCAAGATCACTCAGTAGCAACCATGAAGGTTTCTTATACTCACCCAAGTATTTCGTGTCCTGGGGGGGAGAAAGGAAGCCAATGGTTGCTGCTTTGCCTTGTAAGTGTATTTGTAATGTCAGTCTTCATATTTCAATTAGGAAGAGAGCTCTGAAGGACGGCACATTCATCTCTTACTTTGCTTAGGATCTTTAGGAGTAGAGGGAGATCTGTTTGATCAAGTGATTTTACTTTTTCCCTTTGACAGGACTGCCTTGAATGCTTCTTTCAGCCAGACACACTGACTCGGACCAACCAAATCCACTGCTACTGGTGTGGAACAAACCAAGATGCCACAGTAAAGGCCACCATCACCAGGGCACCGCAGATCATTATTTTTCACCTAAAGAGGTATAGTCTAAACAGGGCGGGACGTGGCCAGTTGTAGAAACAGCCACTTGTATTTGCACAGAAGGAAAAAAATCATTGCAAACAAGTGTTTTTAGAACTTTTGATACCTGAAAGCTAAACGGGCAGTCACAGAAATCAGTGCACGGCTCATACAGTCAGACACCCCTGTGAATCAGAGTTCCTGTGGTGAGTGGGAGACCTTGTGACTTGGGTTCTAAGTGCAGGACTGACACAGGGTGTTTTTCTTGTCATTACTGCAGCTAAGACACTGTGGTTTTGTTTATCCCTGAACTAAATCAGGCCTAAACAAACTGGTATACTAAACAGAGAGGTGCATCAGTGCAAGAGCTCCTGGATTAGCAGGCTTCACTAGCCACATGTGGCCAGATGCTGAATTTACTCTTCAGAAATTGTTCTTAACGACTTTCCACCTATAGAGAAAAGTACTCTGTGATCATTTGGCTTCCCAGAACTATGTTATATAAAGTTATTATTTAATTTCCTGTTCAGCATCTGCTTTTCTCAACATGCTCAGAGAGCTTGCGGTCTCCAGCTGCAGCCCTTGGCCACACATGTTTAAAAGTGCAGTGTTGGATTGCAAGTTACAGAGGGAAGAGGGATGGAGCCTGGCATGAGAGAAGAGCTGACAACAGCAGTGGAGTGCAGTCCAAAATATTTAGGGCACAGTGAGAGTGATGCTGGACACCTTTTGTGGGTTTAGTGCATTTTTTGTCAATTTACGGCAATACACAACATTAATACAGATCTTTCTCTTTCAAATGCTGGGTAGTCAGTTCTTGGTTTTCCCCTGCCCTTGGGAAAGTCAGTTAAGCAACCACCACCGTGCAAATAGAAGTTGAGGGTTATTGAAACTCATTCAAAATTTCATTTTAGGTTTGCCTGGCAGGACAAGCACAGAAGGAAACTCTCAACCAGTGTCTGCTATCCGTTCATCAATCTGGATCTCTCTCCCTACTGCTCCACGTTTTTCTACAACAATGCAGTGTACAGCTTGTGTGCTGTAGTGGTAAGCTTTGTCTGTCCTGCTTTTCTTTGAAATGCTCTGCCTAATGGAGCAGATGAAGCCTGTGTTAGTTTGGACTTTATGTATAATGATTTATATTTTAATGTATAGGGTTTTTAATAAGTTTTTTTGATCTGCCATGCACATAATCCAGAAGAGAGAAGTTGTCATTTCTCCTTCTTCCTCAACATCCCCATTTTAAAAGCATGCACTCCTGACACATAATAGCCTGGTTGGAGCCTCCTCAGAATAAACTCACAGGCTCATCTTGCATGAATCCTGTTTATAAATAAGGACTAGATGGTCTTTTTTCCATTTCTCACAGCTAGCGGGGCCCTCTTATAGTGACCTGTATCACAGTTAATAGTTGGGTTGTAAATATAATATTGCAAAATAGAAAAGCATAATCATAATCCATTTGCTCTGTCATTAACATTCCTTGCTGCAGGCAGCGGGGGTTAGAATCCTCTTTCCCAAACTTTTCCAAGTGCAAACAAAAAATCACTGCCAATTCCTTGCTTTGCCTGTGAGGAGACAGAGCAAGACTCTGGTTTTAACAGACTGTGTTGTTTGTTACAGAACCACACTGGGGATATAGATTATGGCCACTACACGGCATTCTGCAAGCACTCCACCACCAAACACTGGTACAGCTTTGATGATGTCCAGGTCACCAAGATCTCAGATTCTGCAGTGCAGACTGACACAGCTTACCTCCTCTTCTACACCTGTCAAGGCTATTGAGAAGCTGCTAGCCCTTGAAAACCAACAGTGAGTAGGGCAGCGACGAGAATTCACCAGCAGCATCAGCCAAGTCCTGTTTCATCAATAAACTACAGCATTTGCATTACTGATCATCTGTCGTCGTCTTTCAAGAAGTAAGTCCTGGAGAGAACGGTTACAGCCCCTGAGCCTGTTGAAGAACGTGCGTCTGCTCCACCAGCACGAGGTCTGGTGGTTGTTTTCCACGACAACCCTCTTGCACCCCTCAAAAGAACACAAATGTTGAGCATACAGATGCACTTACCTGAAAATTCCTGTGTTTCCGCTGGTTGTGTTGTTTTTAAGCTGCCTTTCAGGAACTGACAGCAGGAGACCAAGGTGAAAGCACACAACCCGACCACGGCGGGGCGTGTGTTTCAGAAGACAGCAGAGGATGAAGTGACCAGTAATATATGAGAAAGACATTATTCTAGTAATGTCATTTTTGTTCCTCTAGCACTGCAAACTTGTTTGCAGCTTGTAGGCTTCTAGAAAACAATCAATTATGGTCTTGATCCCATCAGCAAGACACAGACAGGTAAAAGCTCAGAATGTATGATGCCAGATTTTTGAATGCCAGCCTCATCAGAGAGGGAAAACTAGCCCAAATCTAGAGCAGGGAAATACATAAAATGCAACTAAAATAAGTTTCTAAACTAATCAGCTCTATGCAAAATAGTATTTTTTTTTCATCTGGAGAACATTTAAACTGTGTGAATATGATTCAGACTGTCATTACATAGAATCCTGACCGTTACACAAAAAGCTGAGAATGAAAACACCAAACTCAAACATACATTTAACAGGATATATTTTTAAATCATTTCTTCATTAAGGTTTTTAATGCATGTGTACATGAAAATTTATATTAAAAAATTAAAAAGGAAAATCTTGTTTGTTTAGAATAACTCTGAAGTGCACAAATATTGACAAAAGCTAACAGAAAAAATAATACAGCTCTGCTTTTTTATTAAGTAGTGTTGCAATTACTTAGAGCTGGCAAATTAACGCAATCCTCTGAGTTGTAGAGATTCTCACAAAAAGGACAACATTTTATTATATACATAGTTCTGATGTGCAAGTATGCAATCAATATGTACACTTACATTCCTAACTGTTTACATCGTTCTAGAGTATTCACAGTAGAATCAAGCTTAAGGTTAGAAATGTGAAAAGGCCATTAACAGTGAAAGAAAAAATAAACCAAGATATGCCTTGGGATTTTAAGACATTTTAAACTACTTATTAATAGATTTCAGATGACTAAGCTAGAATTTAACTTTGGAGCAGACTAAAAATATAGTTGTTTTTTAAATAAACGGTAATGTGAGTATGCCTGTAAATGGTTCCACAGATGGCAGTATTACCACTAGCGTTACTCATCACTTACTCATCCTGATTGTTAAGCACTACTACGGACCAGAGCGAGCCTGCTTGCAGATACACTACTGCAGCCCTACCCCAACCTGGGAGTGACTGTCTGTCAGTTTTGCATATTTATATGCATTCCCATGCCTGCTTTGCTCCTTGAGAGAGAAAACCAGTTGCCTTAACCCACACTACTTTACGTAGCCATGTCCACTGCTCGCTGTTCGTAAGAAGTATAAAAGAGAATATATGCAGCTGAGGACTTCACCGACGACGCCGAGATCTCGGACACTTCGTGGTCATCAAACTTAAACCAGCGCTGTTTTGAAGCATTTTTGCAGTAGGCTGTGTAGTGCCCCCCATCCAGCCCACCATAATGATTCTGTGAATGTAAGAAAAGAATCAGTGGCCTCAAAAGCTGCCATTTCTTCCCTGAAAGAACGTGAGATTTTTTTGCTAAATACCAATCATTCTTTTTAGAACACAACTTAATCTGAAACTGGGTGGGCAGCTTAGAAACCTGGATGAATCACACGTGTCACGAGTCACTGCATTAAGTCCACCTCAATTGCAAAATGTGACACAGTTACTTACCGATACTGAGAACAGATTGTATCTCTTCAAGGTATTCTTTGGACCAATAACATACTGTGAAAGGTCAAGTGTTTCCAATGGAAAATCTACAGAAGTTTGAAGCTTTTGTTTCCATCTTCCGTCATAGGAAAATCTAGAGAATCAAAAGAGCATTGTTAAAAGTTACAGGTTGTTCACAAGTTACTTATGAATATTAAGCATATTTGTTTCCCCTTATTTAAACAGGATGTGACCTCAATTAAAGCCCCCAATTTTGTTAATGTTTTAAGAAACACAGTGAGATGTTTTTTAGCAAAAACGAAAAGAGATCACTTGTAAAAGTGCTTTGTGACCTACAGCCTTTCAGAGAAGAATCAGATGAAAATAAAATTATTGCAATGTTACAACTGGAAATACATCCATAAATCTCTCTAATTAAAATGGTCAGCTACTGTCCTGGAACAATCAATCTCCATCAAAGCCTCATCACTTTGTCTTAATTTTCATCAATCACCATCTCCTTACCGTTTCAAGTGCACAAGAAGAACTGGTGGCAATTTCCAAATTTCTATTTTTTTCAAAGAATCCCTTCGAGTTTTGCAATGGCTACAGTAAAACCTATTGTTATCAGTGAGCTTCTCCTCTTTGGAGAACAATCTAAGGCATTCCTAAAACAAAATACAAACAGATTGTCAATGGCAGGTGCTTCTGAAAGTGTAGCAAAAATGTTTTGTTTCCTATTTGGTTGTTAACCTGCATCAATTACTTGCATCCTACATCTCACAAAAATGAGGAAAAGTGAGTTAAATCTCAGCGTGGAAGCAAATTTTACTGCATGTATGAATTAGCTGCAAGTCCTTCAAAATATACTGACAGTGTTTTGTTTAAAACTACAAAATATCTATACTGTGACCTACAGAAGCAAATACTATCCACATCTTCTCTGCTACTGCAGCTTCAGTATTTCTATCCTGCTTGTATTTTAGAACTTTTGAGGGATGACCTATTTTTTAAACTTCAGAAGAATTAAAAATCGTGAAGGTTTTCAGATCTGTTCATGTTTCACATTAGGGTAAATTAAGCTGGAACGTTGACCAACCCCTCCAACAAGACAATGAGCAGAAGCATCACCACAGTGATGTCACAGAGAGAAGTGTTTCTGCTTCAGGAGCTGTTTCTCTCTGGTTCCCTCGTACCTGCAGAGTGCATTTACTGGAGGATGCGAGCGGCAATGACAAATACATGAAAGCCTCGAAGGTTCGGGACTTCTTGTGACAGGTGAGACACTGCACGGTGGATTTGAACTGCCCTTGGAAGAGTGCCACAATAATGGACTCGTTGAGCTGTTTGTGCTTGTGCCAGGCTAGTTCTGCTGCTCTGAAGTCATCAAGGTGATCATTGTTTTCTTCCTTGTATCTTTTCCTGTTGTCAGCCTAGATAACAGAAGTTTAAATACCACAGCAATATATTAACATTTGTATAAATCAGAAGTCTCATCTATAGGCAAGCACACTATTAAATATTTTCAAGTATATTTAAACATGTCAGTGGAGCCATCTAGCTCTTATCTCCAGGGCTCCCTTGAGTACCTTGTACTGTTTCATACTAAATTCCTGATTTAATTCTGAATACTCAACATTTCTTTCTATTCAAAGTTGTAGTAATAATCTTCTTACTTTATTTCCCTTGATCATCTGATAGATAAACAATTTGTTGTAAGTGTATTGCTTACTTTATTTAAGTCTTCATGCAAGCCATCCATTAGAAAGAGAAGCAATTCTTGGGAGTCCTGTTGGCTATACCCTGCAAATTGGTCATTAATCTTCCCAATTGTAATTTTGAAGTCTTTGGGACTGATATACTTATACTGTCCTGTCCATAAGGCTTTCATTATGACACCGAACTCTTCAGCCACTTCACCTTTATGCCCGAGGAAATTTGACCTATAAAATTAAAGACAAAAAAAAAGGAAAAAAAAATTGTGAGCCTTTCAAAAAACTGGGGTTTAGTATTACTGTTTTTATTTCAAGACATTATTCCAATTTCAAAATAATTTATTTAGACCAAGAAAACGTGTCTGTTAAACTGACCTAAAATTTTTGTCTACACTGGCACTGTAATTCAGTTTCATTTTCAAGATGGAAGGTACAGTTGTTTTCAGCTTGTTTTGTAAATTAGCATTTAAATATTCAAGTTGGTTTTAGGAGACTCTAGTACCCTTGTATTTATGAATGTGATGATCACAACTTAATTATGACTGTCCAGTAAAACCTGTTTAGTGACACACATGAATTTTGAAAACGTTACGGCTCCTTAAAGTTACCATTTGTCTCCTACTTGAAAAATCAACTAAGCCCCTCTTAGGCCCCTAACTGGTATTTTTGAATTGGCAAGTAGAAAGGCAGGTAAGAGATCATTACCTGTTAATATCATCCTGATACAAGTTTCTGTTAAAGTAGTCAGCCAGGTGAGGGGCATTGCACAGACACTGTAATATGGAATTCATATAGCACGTGTTCCCAAGGTTACGGAGTCCTGTGAGAGCTGGTCCCGATCCCCCAAACACAGGATTAAGGTTCCGTATCTGCGAGGCAGAGAGTCTTGAAATTTCTGCTTTAGTGTAACAGATGGGTCTGTAAGGAAGGAATTATTTTTTAGGAGTCTCACACTTGGTAGGTCTGTGCACATAAACCAAGAGCCAGCCCACCTCCCCCCCACCCTCAGGGACTGAACTATCCTTGCACAAGATGTCACCAAATACAATCATTTAAGGTATTCCAAATCAGTCAATGCAGATGAGATATCCATATGCATTGGCCTATAATAAGGCTGAGTTTTAGGCTCCATCAGTTGTGGGATTTAGAAAATATTACTGAATTTTGGTTGGTTAACCACAAAGAAGTCTGATGTGCCATTACATTGCATGAGTTGTGATGTAACTTCTAGAACATACTTATTGTCGCGATTGACTGCGGGAGTTACAGGAATTCTTTTCTTCTCTTCCTCCTGAATGGCTTGGGTTATGTCTGGGGAAGAGTAGGAGCGCTTCAGTTTGGAGTGTTCTCTCTCTCGTTCAACAGTCACCTGTGGCTTGGGTTTATGAGTTGGAGGGGTTGATGGAGGAGTAGATGAAGGAGCCATTTCTGGTGGATACATATGAACAGTATTTGTTGGCGAGTGATAGTAACGAAAGGTTCCAGTGATTGGATCCAGAAACTTGGGGAAAAAAAACAAATAGTTTCAAAACCAAGTAAAAATCCATCATTAACTTACTTACCTACTCATAAATTACTGTAAGAACAGTGCATGAGTTTTTCAGACATTGGGATGTTAACAGTCGTGACTGGCCTCAACATTGAATAGATTAAATTTACTGGAAGGGAGCGCTTTCACTGAAATGTCTATTAAACAGCAACTGCTTCATATCAGGAACAGCAGATGAACTCTCCTAGTTTCATTACAAATAATATTGAAATTCAGACAGTAACCATGTGGAAGTTGAAGGAGAGTGAAAAATAAACAAGTTCTAACTTAGAAATAAGACAAAATTGAAACGCAGGACAAAACTGCACAAGGCAACTTGACTTTAATATCGAAAGAGGAGTTACCTTTGCCCAACCTGCAGGCAGCCCTGGGATTATCCTTCCCATTTCTTCACTTCGTGCTCTCATTAATGGCTCCCGCTGAGACTAATGAACAGAGAGAAGTGTAAGGGACACACAGCTACCTGTGACTTCCCTAGGCAGTTACAGGATTCAATGCAAAACAGTATAATAAGAAATCCTTGATTATAGCTGGAAATACAACTTACTGTAACAGTAAGTTATCACTCGATCTAACAAAACCCATTTGTTGATAGTTCAGTATTACAAAAGTCTCAAAACTCAATTTCTTCCCTAAAGAATTAGGAAATATTAGGAATATGTGCTTTTGTTAAACGCATAAGGATGAGCTTTCCTCCCTCTCAAAGCAGCATGCAAAGGAATGTGCGTGAGATGACGAACACATGTACAATATTTGTTAATGCCACCAGAAACGGATCAAGACTTCTCATGAAAGCTTTAAGTATTTTTTCAGAGGAATATGACAAATGAAAAAGCAAAAAACCAGCTGTAAAGACGGCATAATCTTAAGATGATGACTTTAAAACTGAAATGAGGTGGAATTTAACGTAATAAAGCATGTGTGCTTGATTACTTTGGCCACATACAATACATTTGTATTTACTTTAAGTCTTTCAGTATCTTGTTCAGAATCCTCTCTAAGGGGTCCTGGCTTTTGAGCTCCACTGTCTGGTTGTCCTTTAACCCCAGTCTGCTGTAAAAGATTTTGAGAGAAGGCTTCAATTTTCATCTGGCATGTCAGTAAAGAATGCTGATAAAGCAGTCATACTTTCTTTTTTGGCTGTTCAATGCACGTGCCACAACAAAATGGTTAAAACAGGTCATTTTTAGTCTTCCTAATCTCTTATAGGCAATTCTCTGGAATGGTTTTTGTAGCTGAATGTTGTATTACAGTCTGTTCTGTAGTTTCAAGAGCTCAGAAATAGAGGTCCATCTACACTACTTTTCCCCTAAGAGTTGTGAGGTTTACAACTTGCTTTTAAATTTAAGACTTTTTTTTCCTTTTGCTCCACACTGTGGCCATGAAAAAAGGCAAACTGTGAAGTCAATGTGAATTTATTTTATCAAAGGCAATCATTTTGGGATTATGTGAAGTTGCTCTGTCAGTCAAAAGCTCACGAATGACTGTGCTAAGGTTGCTCAGGAAGATTTATTTTGGCTTCCTTGTGCATTTGGATTAAACAAGTATCAGAGTTTGATCAAATAACAACTACTATTGCAAAAGCAAAGAGAAATGTCCTAATGCAAGTTCTTGAGAAATGGTTTTAAAAACGTGTTCCATTGTTAACTCAGCTTCACAAATGGCTCCTGTGTCATGATCAGATGATTTCTACACTCTGAGAAATTTTTTTTCAAGAATGAGGAAAGAAGGAACTGTGACACCCCCCCCGCCTCCCCAGAGATTTGGAACTGGACTGTTCTCAGCAAAAATACTAGATTAGCCTGTTGCTTTGCTTCCTGTGCCAGGAAACAAAATCCTGTTCTGTCAGCATTTATACAGCTGGGGGCACTAAAGTGTTTGTTAAGACAACATCATTCTGTCCCTAGCAGTGTAATAAAATACAGTATGGGGCTGGTACAAGAGATACAATACAACCATGGCTCTGAAACAGAGGGCTGCAGCCTATGAACCATCATCCCTTCTAGCTCCTTGTCAGTGCAAGTTTCATTATCCTATGGGGATTTCATGGTGCCCACCTACAAGCAAGAAACAAGGCTGTCTTGGAAAAAAAAAAATCTATTTGTGCGTTGGTTTTTACTCTCCACTTCTATGAAAAAATCGTCTAAATAAACTTCAAATTATGTATTTAAAAATTTTAGATTGATACTAAACTATTCAGGGTGATTTGAGTGCATAACTACTCTACATTTGATGGTGATTTTCTTTTTCACTGACCTTGCCTGAAACAAAGGTCGGAGATGCATCACCCAGTGCCCGTCTCTGCGTTTCTGGTGTTCGAGTTCCCTTTTCTTTTTCTTCCACGGATATTTTGTCAATCTCAATCCTTTTTGCACCAGTGTTTTCTGCGTCATTTTTATTTTGCTTTTTTGCTTCGATTGCTTCTCTGCGTGCTCTTTCTTGTTCCTTTTCCTCCTGTTCTCTTTTTATTTGGTCATCCCTCTCCTCCTGTTCTCTGTCCTCTTTGGATTGCCGCAGCTTTTCTTTGTGTTCCTTTTCTTTCTGCTCTTCTTTTGCTTTCTGTTCTTGTTGTTCTTTCTCTTTTTGTTCTTGTTCGTCTTTCTCTCTCCTGAGCCTCTGTTCTTCTTGTTGCCTCTCCCGGAGTTCTTTTTCCCGCCTGTTTTTCTCTAACAAAGCAGCAGTTTCTGCATGTACCTGACTCTTTTCTTCTTCACTCAGAACAGTCTTCCCGGCCCAGCCCGGCTTTGTGGAGCGGTCTGGAACCACTCGTCCATTCTCAACAGGCTGGCTCTCACTGCCTGGACCTGGAGCTTTTGGTCTGTTATCATCAGGCATTTTTAGGGAAGGCTTTTTAGTACGATCCACCTGTAACACAGGTGTAGAACACAAAGTGTAGAACAACAATTCACTACAGCTATTGCTGCTCTCCTAGCTAAGCTTTTTCTAAGTGAGATTTGTAAGAGAATAAAGATAGTATGAAGTTGACTTCTGCCGGAGAGAGTAAGCTTTCAACTTCATTAAATCTGGTCTTGTTAGTAGAATTAGGTACTCATTTAACTTCCAGATGTGAGATAATCAGCAAGCCCTACAGAACCATAAGCACAGCATTAAGCACTGCTTACCACAACTCTTTATTTTCAAGCTTTCAAAGGTGAACATTCTAGGGCAATCAGGCAGCCTAATTTGGGCTTGGCTCTCTCAATCATGTGACAGAACATGTGCTTAAGGCACATCTGGTTGATGGGAAGGGGTATTTAAGAATGGCTTATGCTCAGAACTAGGACAGTAAGTTGGTTTTGATGCTGAAGTGGGTGTTCTGAAGAAATAAAAAAATCATCTAGTTCAGGAAAAAACAGAGGTAAGGTCTTTACATTTTACGGTTTAGGTCTCTTGGTTGGAATCTTCATTTAAAGCTGTATCCAGAGGGGGGAAATTGAACAGCTTTTAGCCTTGTCTCCTAATGAGACAAAGAACTCTACAAAGGTGTTTTTAGAAAGTTTTATTCATGTGAAAGGAAGAAACTCCCACTACTGGACCAAGGGTGACAAACCACCTAAATGGTTTCTTATTTGAAGGAGGATAGAGATGCTAGAAAGCAGACCTCTGGAATAGCCAAGGTAAGCCATGTCCTAACTGCCCTCTCTGTATTTCATCCTGTGTGCTTTGAGTAGAAAAGTTTGCTTACAGACTTTCTGGGTTAATGGTGACCTTCCATTTCTCACGTGCTCATATAAAAATATTCATGAAAAGTTCTGCAATTCTGTTAAGTATATTTAGTTTCACAGAGTTCTGTGGATCAGTGACCATGGCTTCACAGACCACCAGTAGTCTCTGTACCAATATGCTGCTGTGCAAGGCTTAACCAAATGTATTGAGTATGTTCTTGTGATTTAGAGTTCTGCACGTGGTGGGTCTCTAACAGATTAACCATATACTAACTCTGAAAAAAAGGAACACAGCTTACCTCAGGGATACTTCTTGTAATTGATACTGGATTAACTACAAATGAACTGTCAGATTTTGGCACAGCAGCATCCTGTATGTTTGATTTGTTAAGTGATTTTAGTCTCTCTTCCAAATTATCTCCAGTTTCTTCATTTTCAGTTGCTTCTGTTAGGGATGGCTTTACAGCAGCAGCAGGTGGAAGAGAAGCTGGCTCTTCCAGAGATGGATATGTAAAATCCACTGCAGGAGAAGGAAAGCATAAGAGAGCTCTTAAAGCAAAAACACAAAAGCAAAATAAACCCCCATGTTCCAACCCAAAGTTTAGTTTTTAGCCAGAACAAGGCCTTCCCAGAAGCATCTGAATGAATTAAAGATACCTCCAGTAATTACAAATGCTTGGTGGGATGTCATCTTTTTTACTTACAAGAAACAGTCACTGTCTCACTCCTGCCATGCTGGGGTGGAGTTACTCTGGCATTTGTTGTATACTGAGGAAAGCAAAGGAGCCAATTTTCATAACCTCCTTCTAGAATTAAAGGTTCATTCTGCAGTATAGTTTTGCTTTCCCACTGTATGAAAAAAAAAAGGTTGAAGTTAATTGATTTAAAAATAGAATGGAAACTTTTACAGCTTAATAGTGTTGTTGAAATTTCTGTGTCTAGTCATTAAATTGAGAGGTTATTTTTGAGATTTTTAAGTAAGAATCAAAGAGGCTGCAAGGCTGCAAAAACAGGGATCCTCCTGGTGTCTGGACAATGCCCAACACAGTTAGGTTCCTGGACCTACCAACAACAGGGTGTGAGTGTTTCCAGTACAGAAAGAACCACTTATTGCTTCAAGTAACAATCCTCTATGCAGAAAAATATTTTTACTATAATATTTGCTTCAGTTTCTTATCTGGGAAGTTTGCTGAGTGATTAGTGCTTTAGAAAGAAAGCATCACATTAACTTTCTGAAAACCCCTTGAGAGTTCAGGCTCCAGACTGCCCTCCTCCTGAGGTCCTCAGTATTAGAACATGAACAAGGCACAGAGGGCTCAGAGGATATTCTGTGAAGCAACAAACAGGGAGAACTCCCTGAACTATCTCAGAACTCCAGTCCTGAATGTTTAGGTAACGCAAAGATGTGCAGTCTTTCACAAGAGCCACCTCTGCAGAAAGGAGGGATAACACAGCCATAGCCAGAGTCTGACTTGAAAATGTTGGGCATTTGCTTACTATGGAGTCCATTAACTCCCTGCATTGATGAAACTCAAATTTAAATTCATGATTAACTAGAAGTTATATTCAATAATTAAGAAAAGTGAACCATGCTCCAAATATTTCCGGAGCCTCCCTCACTGAAGCCCCTCCACTGCAGGAAGTGTTGGCTGACAGTACTCCAAAGCAGCTCCCTTTCTTCAGCCTGCCTGAGCAGGGGGCCAGCATTGCCCATGGATAAGGAATTACAGTTCCTAATACAGCAAAGAGGGTGAGTGTTGAGGGTGAGTGTTTCTGGCAAACAGTACTAAGCACTTTCCCAAAAAACTGTCAGCCAAAACTCTTAAGCTGATGAGCTGGCTGTTGAGGAGGGCAGTTGAATCACTGCTGTTTACCTATGTCATAAATGATACTGTCCTCTACTAGAGCACGAGCACAGGAACGGGAAACTTCAGGCTACACTTCTGCTACCCAAACCAGCAGGCTTTGAAAACTGAACCAAGATGCTTGCCTGAAGTGTCACTAATGTTTCCATATACTTTGTAAATACAAGTGCTTTAAGACCTTATTTATCGAGATGATTAATGTAAACCATGAAACTTGCCAACCTTAAACAGCGCATCTTTCAGGCTCTGAAGAGTCGTTCCCAGCTTTAAGTCTTCAACAGAACTAAACCAGTCTAGCAGTATAACATAATGGAACTGTCCTCTCCTCTTCCATGGATCTCTAGAATCCTCAGGGAGTCTAGCTTCAATCCAACTAGCAGTAATTCTGAAATGTATTAACATGTACTTAAAGACAAATACACAAGTAACT
The DNA here is from genome assembly GCA_013396755.1 of Sclerurus mexicanus. Taxonomy (NCBI): domain Eukaryota; kingdom Metazoa; phylum Chordata; class Aves; order Passeriformes; family Furnariidae; genus Sclerurus; species Sclerurus mexicanus. The sequence continues at coordinate 251,416 of VWZF01004150.1, read as the reverse complement.
TTTTGTTCAACAATACATAATCCATATATGTTTATGTGCTTGGATAAAATAAATATGCTTTATCTTGAAGTCAGTACAAGCAAGAACAGAGCTGTCCAGATACATCTTACCCCCTGGTACACAGCAGAGACTTTGAAACTTAGTGTACAAGTGTTAAAAGCATATACTTTTTAATAAAGTTAAATATTATCATTTAACATTATTTCATACCCAGGACTGATAGCTTCTTCTGGGACACTGATAGATCTTGGAATACAGGATTCCTGATAATCCTTCAGTTTTCGAGCATCCATTATAATCAAATCAACATTTTTGTCTGACATCATTGCAAACAGTTTCTCAGGTGTGACTGCTCCTTGAAATAGAGAAGCAATGGGATATAAGAAGCTACATTATAAATGGAGATAGCTATGATATCTGACAGGTGCAATCAGGACTGCAAACAGATGAAAAAGAATAAAATGTCCCAGAGAGTTATAGAGGTAAGACATTACAGAATAAACAGATGGGCCCTTCTGCTCCCACTGCTGTAGTGATTAGCACCTGATCTGCTAAATTAGACAATACTGAACATTTTGGTGATAAACTAATTTAACTTCTTGTGGTCTCATTTAAATTGAGCTACATAGGCAAGCATTTGTAAAATACATGCTGCAGTTAAGAACTCTTGAGAACATTTTCACATATTTACTGCAAGAACACGAAGCAGAACAAAATTTTATTTAACAGAGAAACATTTCAGCCTTGCCTAGATTTTTCTCATCAGCTGAGGAGATGTTTTTCTTTCTAACTTGATCACTTCAGGACTAGTTCAGCTTTAGTTATCAAAGTTAAAAAACTAACTACAGCTTTCTAAGTTCATGATAAGTGATGATGACTGCAATACAGAGCTTAATTACTTATTTGCTATAACTGAAATACAGGATACTAGAATTTCATCAAATTCTGTGAAATAACTCCTTTAAAGACTTGCAACTGGTTAGGTGATCAGTGCACAGTCACATGGAGACCTTTTTCACATCTGTGTGAACACTGCATTTCTTACCACTCGGACTGTCAGAGTGATCCTTTCTTTCTGGGGAATGCTTCCTCTCACCATTGATCTGTGTTATAAGGGAAAAGATAAAAGATTAATATGTAATACTTGGAACCAAAGAGGCCCACAGATACTGACTCTCACAGAGCTGGAAGGAAACTGGTCAGACTGTTAAGGCACAGGAAGGAACCTAACATGAGGAAGCTGCTTCTGAAGATACGTTGATGAACATACTAGAAAGATACCGAGGTTGCTGCTCAGCCTAGACAGGAAACAGTTAAAAAGGCAATACAACCTCTAGGATAGCATCATCTACTACATGAAATTTGTGAAGTATTTATGGAGAAGTGCCTTTGTTTCCACGCTACTGCAGCGAACTCAACGCTCTCCTAAAAAGGAGACGTTATCCATAACACCAGTTTAATACCATTACCTTATTTCTTGCACTAGCTAATTACAGTATAAAATAGACTGAGCTTTCTTGTAAAGTCAAATTCCATCTTATGCAAACCTTGGAGGTTGGTAGGACTCAACATATTCCAAAGAAATGTCAGAGAAGGGTAATTTAAAAAAAACCCACCATGATTCTGAACTGGAAATAGCTACTAGTAGACACCAAACGCTAGATTGAAAGTATACATTTAGACTGAATTAGAGAGTTCGTAAACATCCCCAGTTACCCTTTGGCTTTTTCCTTTAGAATCCACAGCACTTTCTGAGGAGTTTTTGGCTGAGCTCTTTCCATCATCTTTTGGTTCTTGCTTTTTCTGCAGCTCTTGTCTGTCCCTCTCTTCAAGTTTTTTCCGGACTTCAGCTTCCTCGTATCTGTTGAGGGGAAAAAAAAAAAGTCTTTTTTTTCCTCAATATTGTTATTGACTAACCTTGGATTAGTAACATCAGAATCATTAAGTCTTCAGGAAGAAAGGTTAAAAAAAAGTAAAGTTAAAAAAGTTATTGTTGGTGTTTGCATTCCAACATGACCTTATTTTTCCCACTTTTGGATCGGTTTTCCTATTCTGAAATCCTGTTTTGAGTCCTATTTCATGGCCACTGCTTGTAAAGCTCTTTTTTTTCTCTAAACATGGGGTCATTCTTAGCTATGGTATCACCAAATGTTTTTAATTTCCCATGGGAAAGGGCAAGTACTGGTGACTTACAGGTAAACTTCAATATATTACAACTGTCATCCCAGGTATTTAATTTTGTTTTGCACTAGAGTCACTTAGGAGTAAATTAGCTCAGTTATCTAAATGTCCTTTCCGTAAGAAGTCAGATCAGAACTCCCTCTATGATAGCAGCCACCTTCAGAATGTAAGTACACTCCATAACAGCATTATGTGCCTGGTGCTTGTTTCTAACGCTGGGCCTACAGGGAAGCCACTGCAAGAATCATGGACACTTGAGAGTTTTGGGGGACCGGGGTCTTAGATAGAGCTGTCCTTTCCACAAAGTCTCAGACTTGCCTTTTGCTGTTGGAAGGACAATCATGGTATTTTAAGTCAGTGACCCCCAAACTACGGCTTTTGGATCACCCACTGGAGGTTTGTATGGTCACAGCACTGTTAAACAGCATTTGCTTATATTTAATACAACTCAGAAGTTTAAGGGTTACTCGGGATCCCTAAACCAAAAAAGAATGTTTTGAACTAACGATTTTGATTACTGAACCAAGCAGTGAAACGTGAACACTGAACTGTTTTAGCATCTGCTCATTTGAATCAGATGTTGCCTAATCAGAGTTAAAATAGCAATGACAATACAGCTGTATTTCATATCAAAAAGTACTGTGTTAATAAACTAGATCATTAAATCAAATCTGCCTCCATGTTTACTTTGCTAATTAGCCAGTAATAGGAAGGAGGCAGCAAGTCTGTAATTTTATTTTTTAAGTATGCTTCTTGATCTGGCACAGGCACTGTAAGTTACAGCAGAGCATTTTGTTCCCACTTTGAGTTAATGACACTAAAGCATATTTTGGATTTTAGTTAACTTGGTCAGTATGGAATATTTGCCCATCAATTCCTCATTTATACGTCTGAAGCACACAGTAGGTCATTCATGTAGGTATTCCTGCTCCTATACAAGCAGTGTTTCAGCAGGTCCACTTTTAGTTAATAATTACCATTCAAACTATTTGCTGGCCTGCTGCCTGGGGAAGAAATTATACAAATAATCTCCCTGAAACCACTTCTGTAGTTACACAGGAGCCATGTTTCATTTCTATTCCCTTTAAATATTTATACATTTTACCCAGCGTAGTTGAGAAGTTATTCTGTTAACTTCAAAACTATTTCTTTCATAAAAAGCCATAAGGTACTAAACAACAAATCTCTAAATTTTGGGTTTCTATAATTCCTCAGTGTTTACTCTTACAGTGAATTTACAGCTCTGTTGAATTGTAAGACTCAACTAAAATCAAAGAAGAGTCTAAAGATTGTTTCATACACAGTATCATGAGACATCTTTGCAAAGCCCTCTTCATATATGTGTAAGTACACTCTAATTGTTCACTTAAACTAACTTCATAGATTAAGCACTGTCAAGGGCATAAAATACGCTTTCACAATAATATTTGGGAGGGACACACAGGCAGGGAAATGTGCCCAGCTGCAGAGAGAAACATAAAAGCTCAAGAAAGGGTCACTAAGGGTGCAAGAGGCAGGTAAGGCTGGGAGCGAGACATACTGCACCAAATATCGCCTAAAGATGGACTCTCCCTTACGACTTCTTACCAATAGTTTTGTGGCTTATGGCACAACGATGTTACTGCACATTTGTCAATCAGATACCCCGAGTCCATCAGCATCGGCTCAGTTACACAGTGGCAAAGCTATGCATTCCATATACTGGCTGCACGTGGCAGAGAAAAGGTAAACTATATCCACACTAGGAGGGCTTTTTAACATACCTGTTTATGAGGAACAGTTATTACTAGATTTGGGCTTAGATGACCTTATATTTAAGGAGGAAACTGCTCTTGATCATCTCTACTGTACGTATCATTTAGATCTTCTGGGTTCTTTTTATTAGTCAATAAATAAAATTAGATGACAATGTCAAAAATTATAGTTACTAGGAATTAGGAGACAAGTTATTGCAGTGTGTGACAGCAAAAATTATCTCTATTAACCGACTTCTGGGGAGAAACAATTTTAATCTCTCAAGAGTTTCAGTTATCTATGGTCTACTCAAGGACAGTTATTACTAAATAGCATGAAAAACTGAAATTGCACATGTGCAGCCTTCAGGTGTTATCAACTGTACCCACGTACCTGAGTTTAAGGCTTTCTGATAGTCTCTCAGCTTCTTCAATAGCTTTTTTTAAATTTGTAGGTCCCAGAATTGAATGAAAATAATCCTAAAATTACAAGCATCACATCACATATTAATAGTACAGCTTAATAATGCCTACTTGTGTGCATATCAAGAGTCACTAATACACAGAGAATTGGTATTATAATGATATTAATACCAATAAAAGGAACTGGTTTGAATCAAAATATTCTCATCTCAAACATGAGTTTGTAAGTAAAACTGTTTTTAGAGCACTTATAAATAGAGGCAACTGCACCAAAAAATGTCTGAATGGGAAAGATGACACCTTTCCATGAAAAAATATTCACAGATCTGACAATTTATATACTATATGTATTAAAAGCAGACTGTACAAACAGTTAACAACAGTCTTGTCAAAAACAGTAAGGAAAAAACCAGCGCCATAAGTGAGACAGTTAATACCAGTGTGATCCTTTGAATATGCATAAGTGTAGTAACTCTCTGTGCTTCTACTTTTACCAATGCAGAGGAGGTCAATCAGAAAGCTTTTATACCTGTTGCTGCTTAAAATCAGGTCTCTTTTTAATGAAGTTATAAACAGTCACGTATTTCATGTATAGGATGTAAGCTTTTTCTTCATCTCGGTCCAATCTGCTTTCTTCTGCTGCCTTGAAAATCTTAAGGGCGCTCTGCACATAACTGAAAGCAAAGAAGAGGAGTGAAGCACACGAGTGTTCACTTGTCCCCAAACACCTTTTCATTACAAGATGCCATTTTAAGTGTTTGCAGCCTCTGCTCATATATTAAGCATTTGATTTTACCATCTTAATACAAGGTTTTCATTAAACATGAATTACAATCACGTTCCTCCAAATAATGTTTATTTTTGCTAGCTTGTTTACTAGCCTTGTTTAAAGTCTTCCATAATTAAATAGCATACTGAGATAAGGAAGAAAGTATTGTTCCCTCCTAAGAGTAACTTTTTTTAATAGGAGAAACTAATTCATAGTAAGGCAAAACGAAATCATTGATTATCTCAAAATGCTAGAGGCAAAGCATTTTTATTCACACATTTGCTAAAGTTTTTATCATTTTTAAGAATTTGTATTTATGTAGCCTTTCGCCCAAGTATGAAAATTTTCATGGGCATCATGCTCTGTCCAAGTCATGTTTTGGCAGAATGTATATTCTGTGTGATAATTGAGATCTGTACATAAGACTATTAAAGGTTTTTGTATCTAACAAATAACTGAGGACATTTAGATCCACAACAAATTTGTTCTGGAACCACTAATATTTTTCAAAATCAATTATAACATATATACCTCTTTGTACTTGTCTTTTCAGGTTTTATTTCTGTCTTCTTGTTGAGATCTTTCAATGAAGTACAGAGATATAGCTCCTTAGGTACAGACGCCACAGCAGGCATGTTAGTGTTGTGACTTATGTCCCTTCTAGGATGGTACAGCTTCTTAGAAGTCTCTATTAGTAATTTTCTGGAGGGGAAAAAAAAGGTAGGAAGAGCCTAATTATATTTCAGTGCCTTTTAATACAGTTCTAGTTACCTGTGTGGGTTTACTACCTAACCTATTTTACTTTATGGTAGCTAGCACTAGATGCAAACAGAGTGGCTGAACAGTTAATGGTATAAGTTAACCCTCCCAAAGTGACAGAATTGTTTGAAACCACTCTAGGTAATTTATCAAGAATGTCCAGCAATAAGTTGCTAACAGAAGAATAAAAAAATAAGTAAAGGAATGCTGACCTAAGTATGTTGAAAATAACTGTATCCAGTAAATTTATGCTACTGAAATGCCAGTAAGTATACTACAAAAAATTAGCTGACTTCTCTGTCCTCTGCAAATACACACCCCCTTGGAAAAGGGACTTCTGATGTCTTGGTAAGAGATAAGCTGAGAAAAGCAAGGTTGCTACAGTTAAAGCCAACCTGAAACTTCTTTGTCTTCAACTCCTTGGTGCTATTGGTTTTCTGCTTTCATTTCAAAGTGCTCTTCAGGTAGCCCTAAATAGTTAAGCAGAGTTTGGCTGGAAGGGACTATTACATCATCCCCTCTGACATGCTGCACAGAGAAGTCCATTAAGTCTCCTGCAGATAGTCTAACTAAAACTCTGCATCTAATACATGGTAAGCTATTTTAGCCCTTGGGGGTGGTGGGGGAGGAACTGAGCTCCCTCACAAGTAAGTGGTGAGACATTAAGACGTGAGCAATACTGAAGAAACTATGGGGAACTCCTTAGAAGAAAGGGACTCAAATGATTCTAATAAATAAATTATTTCCTAGTATAGAAGAACACATGGCTTTTGAGAAGATGAAGGTAGGGCATTTCCCTTTCACCCTCAAGGTGATGAACAGCATGACAAGTGTGACCAAAAAAGCCATCAGCCAGTGACCTCAGAGTGAAGTTTCACCCAACTGAATCGATCTGTAGCTGACTGCCACCAAATGAGGTGATCCCAATTTCCCTCCCTCTTTCTCATGCCGGTTTGGTGCTTCTCCAACCCGTTATTGAGCCAATTGAGCTTGCTGAAGAGGCAAAAAGGCTGCACAGCTTGTGCAAGGACAGCAGTTGGCATGTGCAGTCAAGAACGAGGAGCCAAGCTGGCAATGTGATCCTTCCCGTGGCACAGAGCTGCTGTATTCCTTGAAGCATCACTGCATACAGTATTACCAGTGTGACTGCTGTTGGTCTAGGAACTGGTTATCAAATAATGACACAAAGTTAACCCAAACCTTTGAGAAGTGTCTGTTGGAAATAAATGCAGCAAATAAGTTAAAGATAAATGTCTAATGATGCTTCTTTGGTTTAAGGTCTGGTGTTCCAAGGTCAGAATAAACAATATCTAGCAAGATAACTTACTGCTTGAATACAGATGCTGTACTTGCTAATTTCCAATTATGTAGCAGCTTTTTAAAACTGAAAAAGTTGTCAAAGTGTCCCCTCTAGGAGATTGATTTTCAGATAATTCTATAACGTAAATAATAAAGTCCTGAAATACTACCTTTAATACACAGAATGAAAAATATATCCCATACCCCACTCATCTTAAAACACTCTCTTTGCTACATAAGGTGTCTTACATTCAACTTCAACCTTCAGAGTTTTCAACACTTAGGTGCTGAAAACAAGGCAGATAATTCATTGCAAGAACTGTATTCAACAGAAACAAAACACAGACACCCCGCTGCCTCGAAGTAGAGGACCTTTCCAATGTAGAAGCCTTCTAGCCTAAACAAAGACATACTTTTTACATCCTCAGAGATTATAAAAAAAGGCTTCACTCTTACTAAGATTTTAGCATTGCTTGTCTAATCCTACTGTCAGAGCATGTCTTTACCTGGCTTTTTTTTTTTTTCTCCTTGGAACTGTAAATAGACTTTTCCTTTGAAGCTTTAAGTCCTTTCCAAATATATCTTCAATGTTTGCTCTGTTATGTAACCAGTATTTTCTTAATCTTAAGTGGCAGCATTTGGTTGTGTTCTGACAGAATATTGTAACGAAATATGTAGTCCAAAAAAGATATGAATATAACATTAGTGTGATATGTGCGTATGAGCAAAAAAAGCCCCAAGATTATGTGGAAGATGAACCATTTTAATGATGTCAGTAAATTCTCATGCATTGCTGACACACCTTGAAAAGGGCAGCTCTTCTGAAACCTCATCTATACAAATGTAGAACTAATGAATAAAAACCAATGCTGAGCTTTAGCCTGAAACAAAAATTGCCTTTTCATGTTTTCCTATGGTTATTAAGTTATAACTGCAGGTCTTTAAATTGCCAGGCAAATTCAATGCTGAACTTTTATTTCCTGATCTGAAGAAATGTCTATACCTTTTTTTCAAAACATGACCTTTTAATCACTGTATCTGATGAAGGAAGTATTATTCTCTGACCTCCCACAGCACCATAATTCATACAATATGCTACAGTGAAATGAGTAAGAATGGAAAAGAAATAACATTTTGTAAATTTTTTAAAAAAATCAAATTCTCAGCAGCCTACTTAATGGAACCACACACAACATATGTTGTAAATGGAGATTTCCGCTGTAGTTTCTAATTCATTCTTCTACACAGAATCTTAACTTTGGAACCATAACTAACATTTTCTGGTTTACGCATCAAAAATCCCCTAACTGGATTTTAGCTACTGCTTGCCAGTTGACTGTTCAGTCTTAGCTCATAAGGATCCTTAAAACTTCTTAAGCCTCTACGAAATTTTAAGATGTGCTTTACCTTAATTTTTCCTTGTACTCAAATGAACAAGCTTTTTTTCCTTCATCTTTGAGCAGGCTTTGGGAAGACTATGATTTCAGAATCCAAATCAGCACCTTCATAGATAAGTATTACCATCTGATTTTGAACCCAAGTTTTTGCAGATATCCAGTTCCTAACTGGCCTAGTCTCAGTGGAGGAATCCAGCAAAACAAGCTGCACAAAGAACAGTTTGGGAGTAGTCAATGTACAGCAGGGACATGCATGGAGATAGACCAGCTACTGCAGGTTATGGACAAGGCCTGTATGTATTTCCACTAGAGGAGCTGCAATGAACTGTACTGTCTTACAAGAATCACATCCACTTTATCAGGATAAACTCACTGCTGCAGGCTGTATTGACTCACTTCTGTGGAGCATTCCATTTCCCTCCACACTCAGAATCACTGTATGAATACAATGGCAACACTGAGGCATCAATGAAACCTTCCAATTACATCTGTAGATCTTTCGTACATCTCTAAGAAAGAGAAATATCTTCTTTCCCAGCAAGAAAAGAAAACTGGATCACAAAGCCATGAATTGGACTGAATAAGCTGTAATACCTAAATCTAGAATTAATTCTGTGACAAAGAAGAAAGAATCTATTTCAGGCTTGTCAACTTCTTAGAAATTAAGATCAAACTCAAGACTTAGGATCTCTTCCACCCAACTGAAGTATTATCTCAGGCTCCTTTTTCATACTTAAGAGTGCTGAAAACCAGGCCAATATCCCAAACATGTAAGTGAAGTCAAGCTTGGATGTTTATGGGCATTTGACATACTTGGAATGGATAGTTTTACCCTGACAGGGAAACATACCTGTTGGTAACAGGTTTTTCAACATCTAATTACCATGCCAGTTTTACTAAGGATGTGAGTAAGCTTTAAGTGCAATGACACTGTAGCAGTTACGCTGCAAGCGGCGCACACTAACACACTCTGAAATAAACTGACACGATAAGTATTGTGCGTCACCAATCCAGGTATGCAATAAAGGATTATTCACCTATTTTTCTCCCTAACACTTGAGCAAATGAGAAATGGGTTTCTCATGAACATTAAGTTCCTCAATTCTCTTGGAGTTAAGTTTTAGTATCTGCACTTAGTACACAAGACTTGGTTTTGTAAAGATTATCAGTGTTAGTCTAGAGATAAGAGAATTTTAGGATGCTTGAACTACACAATCAGCATATTCAGCTCTGTGAGCTCTCCGGCTCTCTTCCAGGCTCTGGTACTGTTACTACTAGTGGCCCTGGTCCTGTAACCTAATGTGCACAGGCTGATTATAACCACTGGGGCTTCTTAGAGCAAGCCCATTCTGCTCACACAGAGTAGCCAGACCTTCACCCCTCTGCAGGTTCCCACCAGTGCCCAGGGCAGTAACTCGGCACGGGTCTGTCCCTGGCCAGCACGGTGCTGAAACCTGCCCCGCCCGGCCTGGGAAGGACCCTCTGGCTCCTTCATCCAGCAATTTAACTGGCACCGACGGCGAGCGAAGACACCACAAAGCCCCTTAAAAAAAGAAAAGCTGGATTTTCTGCCGGAAGTTCAAAAGTTGCCCCATCCATGTAAGAACACAAACAGCTCCGCTTCCTATTGAGATAAACGAGCATCAGGCCGGGGCAGGCGAGCGGCAGCGGCGGTAAGGGCCGGGGAGGAGGCCGGGGCTGCCCCGCGCGTACCCGGGCGGTCAGCAGCGCTGCGGCGGCCCGGGCCGCGCTGTCTCCGTGACACCGCAGCGCTCCGGCCGCAGGAGCGCAGCACTCTGGGAGGCGCCGCTTCCCTGCCATCTTCCCCGGCCGCTCCGCCGGCCCCGCTCGCTCGTCTCGCCG